>JNDP01000956.1:0-50664 GCA_000696975.1 Apophysomyces trapeziformis B9324
CCGAGTACTACTCGATCTGTGGTTACAATCGTGCAAACCAAAGGCGGAAACAGTATATGGATGCCGCGCCTGAAGCCAAAAAGTTGATCGACGATATACCGTCTCTCAAAACGACCGACCTACAGAAGTTCACTGACTCTGCGAAATATATCATGCAGCACTACGAAACGATTACCGAATTCTATAGCAGAGATCTGAGGTAGGATTGTCGTCATATTACCTGTTATGTAACGATAGCCTAGGTATAACAAACTCAAATTCAAATCATACATCGGCAGACAGAAAGGAAGAGGCGAAATAGCGAAGAGGCTCCTCTCTGGTAGTAAAAAATACAACAGCGACAGTTCTCAGAATCAAAAAATGCCGAATGAAAAGAAATGGGTTGCTCATTGTCCCAATGACAAGCATGACGAAAGAAATGGGCCTATAATAATCGCTTATGGCAATGGGACTTTTTCAGGTTCAATGCATGGTCGGGTGGCTGCCCCAACGAAAGCGATAGTTAAAGAATTAAAACGTCAAGCTTTTAGAAGAAAGGTAATGTTGAAGTCATGCTATTTACTTCTGATTTTTTTTTGTTTAACAGTCGCCAACCTATGTCTTTATGGTTGATGAGTACTTAACTTTGCAAGTATGCCCACGTTGCAGGGAAAAAAGCCTCCAAAAAAACAAGGAACGCCCGGATGCAAGTGGTCAAGAAGGCGTAGGGATACATGCTGTGTTGGTTTGTCAGAAAGAATCATGCCCGGCAATGTACTGGAACTGCGATCATATGGCTGCCATGAATATCCGAGAAATATTCTTATACATGATGAACAATGAGGATGAAAGACCACCAGAATTTCGGCGACGTGCTTCCACTTGAAAACTATAGAAGAATGACTATAGTATCCCTTAACTTGTTAAAACGAACTAGAAGAAAGGAACGTTCACACTGCCGCGAATATAACTCGATGATTTTTTTTTTCACATGCAGTGCAGCCTACGTTTCCGTCAAAAATTCATCCCCTTTAAGGATACTTTTCGCTTAAACAGCCCATTGCTATTGTAATATTTGTTGAATAACAGTGCGAGTAATGAGAAATAGTTAAGGCATACTGACTGGTGCATGTGTTGTGCCCGAATGTTAAATGCTTCATAATAGCAGTGACTCGAAATGTTGCCCTACCTTAATCAGGTAAAACATTTTTGGGAGGTGCATTTATTCTATAGGTTACGCAATCTCTTAAAGACGACCTTGACGGTTAATGATTGTTATTAGAAAGAACACGTCTGCTGAAAACATTACATGCCACTTTGGCTATTTCGGAGTTCATGCTTGGGTGACTCTATTTGATATGCTTTGAATAATATCGATAACCGACTCTTGCCTTTTTTTTCCGCGTCGGCGCGTTCGATCTACCGTAACCTACTATCGTGTGTAAACTTGGTAGAATTGCTAGTCGTTAACTTATTTAAGTCATATAGAATATCTTTTCTTGTAGCATTCCGTATTGCAACATAACTTCACTTTGACAATGATTGCGTAAGTCTCCATGACATTTTTTTAACAAACGTTTAATTAGTTTAGGGTTGCGGTTACAGTCGGTTTAATTTCACATGATTGTAGTTAAATCTTTTTATTTTTCTGTCTTTTAGCTGGTTCAGCGCGTAGTGCAAGCTGGACACATGCCAATGTTTTACAAGGGACTTTTTGTGTCCCATGGCGTTGTTAATGTAGTATCTCGACCAGAAAATATACGTTTGAAGACCGGCGGTTGCTCCGAGCATAAGGAACGTCAACCAAGGTTATTGCCAAGTACCAAAGGTTTCACAGTTAAGAAGGAAACTCATGCTGCATATCGATCCGCAATTCTGAACCATACGCTTTACCGAAAGCGGTGGCTACCGTGTCTTTGGAAAATAAGCATAAGAGTGATACATATAATGTATTAATCGTTTTGGTCGTCTCCTAATGATTATGAATACAAGTGTGCTGCATCCTAGAGACAACGATGTCTTGATGTAACGAGCAATTAGCTGCTTTGATTGTAAGTAGCTGTAACAAATATGCTGTAAACTACGCTCAAGAAGTTGTCACTTCCGTGCAAATGTCCTTCTTTGTGGACAACCATAGTTTCCAGAAAACTCGTTCCGTGAACAGGTATTACACTTACAGACTGTCCCACCTTGCAATCACCTCCATCTGTGTTAACACTTCTTATTTCGTAGACGACCGATCCTTTCCTGCAAAGCACACAAATACAACCAGATTTACTGCACTATAAAGCAAGAGCAAGTTAGTAAACCGTCACAGATATTGTTAGCTGATATCAGTCTTCATAAATATTGTACAGGTTTGAAATTGTGGAATAGAAACATTTTTTCCATAACTGTTTTGCGGTTCGTCGCAAAAGTTGTAGATTAAAGTTTTGCAGCCATTCAAACCAAATCCCTACAAATACACTTTCTGCTTGCTAGCAAAGCTTTATGTTTCTCTTTTCGCACTATATTCTAAAGAACACTATTGACTGTTATGAACATGACTAGATAACGATTGAATTCAGTAATTGTATGTAATTTTATAATACTATTAGCAGCTGCTATGTTCAGTAGGTAATCATCACTGCATGAATTTAAGTAATACGGACAATGAATTTCTCGGAGAGCGCAACATTCTGGGAAGGAAAATATTGTATGTTTCAATCGTGTTTTACTAAAACAAAGACGTTTCTTAGGTCTTTTTGTTTTCTCCTTACCACTTTTTTTTGATTGCAAGGCTTAAAGGTACTATGACGGACCTAGACATTCAAAATGTCCAGTCAACTTTTTAAAATACTGATTCAATGTATGGGTTTTGCAGTGCTAAATGGTGGGCGGACATGCTGTAGATAGCACTTCGATCAGGATACACAAATGGCTTAGAATTACCGAATTGACAAATATAGATACGGCTGCCCTATGCGCCTAATAATACCTTCTATTTTTCATTATACTCCCATGGACAAGTGGAACGTTACAGTGCTGAGCAAAATGAACAAAGGAAAGGACTGCATGTTCTTTAGATACCTTAATGGTATACGCCGAGCATCGAAGTTGTCTACAGAACATTACTGTTGTTCTGAAGAAAACATGGCACGATGTTTTGGCTGTCTCCTTCGTCGGCCTTTCGGTGTTAAACCCATCAGGTCCTTGGAAAACCTTGAGCGGAATGTTTCTACGCGCATTGGAAGTTGGAGACCTTCGATCTCTGGTAGTTTAGGTCACTTCACTAGCTCTTCATTTTGGCACGTGCCAGTCAACCATCCATATAGGCCTGTCTAACCTAAAGGCAGCTTTTGTTGAGACGAATTTTACAGCTTTAGCATGCGTATCAAATCCCTTTTAGTAGTAACAGTACTGATGGCTAGATAAACAGTAATAACAGGCTGAGCTATGGTTGCTTAAGTTTAATTTCTGTTAACTCTTGAAATAGCCATCTGATAGTCGTGCTAGTAAACCGTAAAAAGCATATACTCTATAACTGCCCGATTTTACACACAGGTACCATAAAAAGATTCGATGCTCTCAGTTGTTGATAGGTTTCAGTTTGCTATGGTAGGAAGCGCAGAATGGTAGACTCAACAATTGGAACAAAATCTGCCAATAGCATACTTCTGCAAATCTCGATCATCACTGCAACTACTACTGTACCACCTACCACATGTGCTACTGCCAATGCTATTCCTGTTTTGCATCTACTGATACTGAGTGGATACCATATCTAACTTAATATTTAAACGCATAGCTTATACAAATCAGTGTAACAAAGATGGAATGAATAGCAGAAAAGCTTAATTAACTGGATGGGATTTTTAAAGCTGTCGCACAAAGGGCGCACTTAATGCCGCGTATGATTTGGAAGTTCCATTGGATAAAGTTACACAGTGCTCCGTTCGCGTGTGTGGTGGTGCAAAATATGTATGTGGCTGATCTCCCTTTCTTCTACAATGTCAATCGAGGCACAAATTGCATGCACGTCAACAGTCGCCGCAAAATCTTATTTTTCACACATTGCTGCCACTTAATGTGAAAATCGTAGATATATGTGTTGTAGGCATTAGGATTTGATTCGGTCCAAGAAGGCACCCATCAAAGAGATTGACAACAGAGGTCAGATAAGCAGCACACTAAGTATGTATGCGCTTGTCTGAATCTTGCGCCTGGCAAAGGAATACAGATACTGTGTTTCCCGCTGAATGCAATGAGTATCCCATCCTGGGAACTGAGCATGGGTGAAGACATATGTAGCACAAAGATTGATCGACAATTTAAGTCAATTGTAACCACGACACGGCGGTCCAAGACATTACTTATCCGCGCGCAGTCAATGTATTAGTGAAGATAATAGCAGCCATATATAATATAGAGAAGCTGGGGATGTTAAAGAAGCATCTCCTACGGTTTTAACTGATAGCAAGTGAGTCAAACCAAAAGAAAACGGGACATATTTTTGATTTTTGCATACTTCTTCCTTTGGGTAACGCTATATTGTACTACAGGTCGACAGTCGAAATAAGATCAAAAAAGATGATTGATTCGTCTATTGCCTTGCCGGGATGCTGAGATGCGGAGAAGAAGAGGTAAGACATGTAGTATAAAAGAGGCAGATTTTATTGCGCTGGAATTGTTAAGAAAAATAAGAAGAACTGCAACAAAATGAAATCTAATTCCTTCATTGCGTCCGTTTTTCTATGCATCACATTGGCGACAAGCACCATAGCAACAAGTGCTGCTACTATAGCCGATTGCCCCGTATTGAGTGCTAGAAGTTCGCCTGCAACAGATGCACGCAATCTCCGTCCTGACGACATTAAGGTGGTTGCCGGAATTGGTGACAGGTATGATCTCTGCTTAAAAGAATAAAACAAGATATAACATCGTTTTAGTATCATGGCCGGATTTGCTGCCGCTGGTATCCAGGGAAGCAGCATTCTAAATTTGAAGAGTCTCTATGAGATTCGAGGTGTTAGCTATGCCATGGGAGGGAATAATGATGCCATTACCATACCCAACTTCATTGAGCGCTACAGCCCAAAACTTTCAGGCGCTTCCGTTGGAAAGCACCTCGTAGAGCTTTGCTACGGTAAGTGAACTCGAACAATACCAGCTTTACCAACGCAGGTTTTTTAGGTCTTGTCTGTCCTCCGTTTCAATGTAAAAGAAATCACATTTATTACCAATACTAGAACGTATCTAACACCATTGTCAGATCGACCTAGTCTGGACAAGCTTAATTCTGCTCAAACGGGCGCAATGGCCATGGACCTGGAACATGAACTTAATTATCTGCTGCCTGGTAAACTTTAAAAAGAAGATACTGATCAATGTTAACTGTATGGCTATTTTTCCCTTTAGCTTTGAAGAATTTCCCTGGCATTAAGTACAAAACCGATTGGAAAATGATCAACATCCAGATTGGAAGTAAGCCATAAGAGAGACAAACAAATTCCTTGTACTAAGCCTTCTTATTCTAGGCAATGATCAGTGTGCATCCTGTATCGACAAATTTGTGGATGTTCTTACCCCGGAGAAGTACGGCGAACATCTTGATAAGGCGCTTGCACGAATCCAAAAGAATGTTCCACGTGTCCTTGTCAATCTCAGTGAGTATAACAGGCTACCAAACGTAACTTTTGACTATTATACTCATTCTTAATTTTACATTTACCAAGTTGGTGTGTTCAATGTATCTGGTGTTTATACTGTCACATCTGGCCAAAAGTACTGTGAACCTTTCAAGTTTACCGATTTTATGTTTAATAAGGTGGAATGTGCCTGTGCTATCGATAAAAAATATCATGCTACGATGGACAAGGTAGCCGCAGGTATGAAATCACGGTGCTTCAACACAATTTCCTTCTTTTACACTCATTATTCGTATTAGGCTACGATCAACAAGTGCGAAACCTTTATCACAAGTATAAGGCGCTGAGTAACGAGAATTTTGCTGTGATGTATACACCTGCGCCGATCAACATTACCAGCTTCCCGATCGACGGATTCAGGTAATATTGGTCATATGCTGCTTGCACAGTTATGTTAACCATTGCGAAATTTTACAGTAACATCGACTGCTTCCACCCAAGCACTAAGGGCCATGAATGGATTGCCAAGGTAGAGTATCTGTTGGAAAGGAAGAAAAGCAATTGAATCATTTCTGTTTGTTAGACTATTTGGAATACACTCTTTGTTCCGCAAAGCAACAAACCAAAGATTATGAATTTTAACCCCAGCGTTGAGGTATAAAAGAAATGAGCACTTCTATACTCTACAATCTGCTTAACATCTTTATTAGGTTTACTGTCCCAAAGATACTGATCGATTCCAGGTGAATTGATCCCTCTTTATCCAGCTGCAGCCATTCGACTTGTATCTTGGCTGGCAACCAAATGCAAGAAACAGTACTATTACACTATAGTTTTTAAAAGCACTAGTTTTTCTTCTCTTAAATAAAGAGTGCAAAATATCTGAAAATAACCCAAACAAGTGTCGATTGGTGGGATTGGCTGGGAAGTGAGAGTTGTCAGGCGTCGTACAAAATGCCGCTTTCGTGACTGTGATGGAACACGCAATCGTCTGCGCGTTTCCCAGTCCAGGAGAACCAACCTTTGTCCCTTTAATATGGTTCGTAGGGCAATCATGCCAAGAGTCAACAGTTCTAAAGAAACGCTTTCATAGTCTTTACGTCTTACTCCCAGTGCACATTCTCAAGAAAACGTCCGATCGACCTTTGATACTACTCACACCGAACTGGGCGGCCATGACGCTTTGCGATACGGCACTCGCTCGATCAAAACAGAAGTACTGCCTGGCCATCCACTCGAAAATCGCCTTGAAAAGGTAAAATAGTAATGATTTCGATGAAGAGGAGCATTAAATGGTTTGTTAATTCAGTGGGAAGAATCCCGATGGGAGATGAAACTGAACATGGCCCGTCAAGCATATGGTATGCATGCCCCCATCAAGCTAATGATGGAACATAGCTTAGTATCACAGGTAATAGAAACAATGAACGAATGTGAGAAGTACGGATAAGCTAAATAGTTGTATGCTTTTTATCTAGCGCCAACGTCTTCCTGTTTTACCCTCGTCCAACCTGCATTTGGATATCTTGATGGGTAAAGACGAGACAATTGATTATGAAGACTTCTTGAATGGTATGGTTACCTTATATAGTGAAGAGAACATGAATACTAAGCATTTGCTTTTACAGATCCTGCCATGTCGACGGATTTGTTGGATGTGCACGCAGCAATGGAGCATAAGCTACGTCTAAATGTTTAGTTTCTGAATAAATCAGCGTGTGGAAAGACATTTGTTGCTAGCGTGGGTGGGAGGAAAAAGAATAGCGAGTAATGAATATAGAATATCTCCGGTAGATCATGAAAGCAGATACAGAAGGAGGCTGATATGTCCAGTCTATACCATCCTTTGATCAAACGAAACGTATAACACGATGCTTTGAACGAACTATGTCGTGGTGGACTGACAACGTCAATGACTATTACACTAGTATTTCCAGTATCCTTTGGTAATAGTGGGATTATGTCTAGTGTCATACCTACTTGTTTTCGATCATTTATCGGTTTTGAAACCGTCGGCTAGGCTGTATGACAGATTTAAGCGAGTATCTCGATTCCACTTTTGTACATGCCACGAAATTTAATCAAGAAATGCCGCCTTATTATAGTCGTCCGATAGATCTACAAAGCCTTCTCCGCTTGTTTAGCCGTGACTTACGCCAGCGCTTCGAAACTGCAGTTCCCATTTTCCCCCTTCTCTCCAGATCAGGCCGCAATGGACCCAACAGCAGACGCGACTAATGCAAGCAACAACGCCATAGAAGAGAAGTCGCAAACCACAACTCCTAAAGAAAACACAGCCGACGAACCGTTACCTCCATTGATTCGCACGTACAATGGGTACGAATACAATGTTAATGATCCGAAGTTCAAAGGACTCGGTACCAATGCGATCAAACGTCTTGTTAAAGACGAGATTTGGGCAGCGAAGCGTGACGAACGAATCAAGGCGCAGAAAGAGAAAAACAAGCGGAAAAGACAAGAAATGAGGCAAAAGATTTCTGAAGGTCTTATCCCACGTCCTCCGAAAAGGGTGAAAAGCAAAGATATGGTCCTAGGCAACGTGAAAGTCATTCTTGACTGTGCCTTTACTTCATACATGACCAAAAAGGTGAGACGTGCTTTCTAATACGTGTAAGAAATTTACTGTGTCTTTGGTCGTTATCAGGAGCTTCAATCTATGCAGAGCCAGATAGTGAGATGTTATAGCGCCAACCGCAACGCGAAGGAAGGAATGCATTTTACCGTCTCTTCGTTTGACGAAGAAATGAAAAAGGTGTTTGATTGCAAGACGTCCTCCTGGGGCAATTGGGTCAATGTCGACTTTACCGAGCAGCCTTATGAAGAAAAGTTCGACAAGGCGGATCTTATTTATCTCTCTGCAGACTCAGATAACGTAGCACACGAGCTGGAAGAGGGGAAAACCTACATCATTGGTGGCATTGTGGACAAAAACAGATACAAGGTTCGTATGAGGATATCTGGAAAGAGTTAAATGAATATCTAATACGGCTCGGTGTAGAACTTGTGTCAAAATAAAGCGGTTGAGCAAGGCATAAAGACAGCACAGCTTCCAATAGGGGAATATATCCAGATGGCAAGTCGAAAGGTGCTGACAGTAAATCAAGGTAAATGAATTGTGATGTTATACTGTCATAGGCGAAAGTTAAATTGAAGTTGGGTAGTGTTTGAGATCATGCTGAAATGGTTGGAATACCGTGATTGGGAGAAGGCATTTATGGATGTTATTCCCCAGCGAAAGTTGAAAGAGAGTAAACTCATTAACGAAAAAGACGCGAACAAGGAGGAGGAAGATGAAGGGAGCGATATTGCGAATGATGATGAGGAAACAGAGGAACACACTGGGGATGGAGCAGCAGAATAATAATAAACATTTGTATATGAACTATGTACATTCATCGACTAACTTACGTCAATTATATTTCTTCAAACATCTCACCGTCATCGTCATCATCATCCTCTTCGACTTCGTCGTGAGTGTCCGTTTGCGGGCGGAAAGACGTGACTGGATGATCGAAATCCTTTCCGTCTGAGCGAAGACATGCTGCTTTTCTGCTTTTCTCTTCTAGTAAAAGTAGATCTTTTGACCACTGATCTAACTTCTCTCGATATTTTTCGATTATCTCCTTTTTGATGGTAATATCGCGTTTTAACTGATCTATAGACTTGAAGTGTTTTTTTTTGTTGAAAGGTGGAAAAGGTTAGTTCTTGTTCTATCGCGTTTGGTTTTCTAAATACCCTTGAGACTGCAAGCTCATCATTGCCCATGGTTCTTCGTTGTATGTCACTTATACTTCGCTCAAGTTCCAAAGTGCACATTTTTAAGTCTGCAACATGGGAAGCAGTGCCTGACGCCATAATTCAGTTAGAAGCTGTGCACTTCGGAGTGCATGTTACCTTTTGCTTCTCCATCTTCACTTGCCTGAGCATCAGACAGGATATCGTCCAGACTGTTGTCAAATGCTGTTGACAGTCGCTGAACGAGTTCGGCTAAACTGCTCTCGCTGCCTTCCGTCATGGTCGCAGTCGAAAGCTGGTCCAAAGTGCAGAACATTACATTTGCTCATGTGGCTTAGTGACAAGGTTGTGGGTGTGCAACTTGGTTCCTTATTCAGTAGGGACAATAAGCTAAACTACACGTGTATTTCCTTTACTATAGCGCTAGTCCGGTTGAGCGCAGTCTGGTAATTGTTACTTTTGGCTTAGCATGTAGAGGGCTTATTCTGCTATACGTGGATCTTGTAAAGTAAAAACAACCAGGTCTACTTTAGCATATTGAGATCAGTACAAACAAGAGGAATTTGCTACAAAAGTATCTTCAATAACTTGGTCAAATCCGATCGATTTTGGCAACTATATGACAGTTTTGGCGTCAGGTTTTAACTGCTGTGCGACATTGCAATCTGAGTTATCACAAGTTAGCTGTATGGCAATCAAACTTCATTTTAAGCTATTTTGCCTATTGATCTCAAACGTTTTCCCAAATTGTTCCCAATGTCTGTGTATATTGAAAGCCATTATTCGATCTTTCAAAAGTATTATGCACCGTATACAGTAGTGTTTTTGGTTGATCTGGATTTCTGCGAAATTTGTTATAGAAGCTTGTAGGGGATAAATAGGGGATGTGGCAGGAAGGATACATTCACCAGATCCAACAAAAAAGGAAAAGGTTTATGGAGTTACTTCAATAAACAGTACTAGTAAGATAGAAAAAAGAAGTTAAACTTTGTGATAATGCCGATAAACAATCACTAAATAGTAAACTGCTGTTATGCCTAGTGAATCTAACAATCTTTGAAGAAAAGAAGGAAAAACGGTTTACGCCTGCGTATTGTTTTCTGTCAAAATGACGACTTGCTGATGCTGTTTGATCTCGAGCTTGACAGGTTTGTCGCCTGTACCCCTTTGCAGTGCCTTTTCAGTAACCTGCAGTTCAGAAGGATGCGTTGTCACTAAAAATATTGTTGTTTTTAGTTGATTGTCCTGATACAAGTGAAGTACAAGTGTTGACTCCTTACCCCAGTGGATTACACAAACGACGATGGAGGTATCCTATTGTTGAATGGATGAGTATAAGTCTGAAAAGAATAAAGTAAACACTTCTCACCAAAGTGTTGATGCTCATAGCAACCAAACCACGTTCATAACCCTGGGTGGCAATCATTACGCCGAAATTAGCGGCAGTCAGCGCAAGAGAAATGATGGCAGCGATAAAATTGCGTTTGGACATCATTCGCAGGTTGGAGGCTTGATGTGCTGTCTGTTGAGCTGTGTTAGGCATAAGATACGACTTAAGGAACATTCCGGCAAACAAGGCTTGCAACAGGAACATATAAGCAAGCATAGCTGAAGCAGCTGGAAGGTCATATCCAATCGTACAATGAAAAGGGAAGTGATCATTGATAAGAACGATACGATTGGTAAAAAGAAGGGCAATAAGACCAAGTAAAGGGAAGAGGAGGCCGACACTGATGAGATAAGGGGTGCATTTCATTCTGGACGATTTGGGGACTGAGATAATATACAGCTATGTAGATTTGATATGTGTCAAACTGCCATTGTTCTTTGAATGGGTATCATTTCTTACCTTTTCGATGAAATAGAGACATAAGACTATCTTTGAAAAGGTGAAGCAGACAGCAATGTCCAAAAACCCGAGAAAACAAGAGATATAGTTGCCATTGTTCGTACTAGACAACATACAGGAGATCAAATCGGTTGCCCAGGTCATGCCATAGAGCGAGAGTAATAAAGCTCGGACATAGTTCATAGGTCCATCGATGCTTGCCACCTTACGCCCAAAGATCAACGATACAACAGTGATACAGAAGACACTGTTGACTTCAGCAAGAATTTCCCAGTGATCAGGTGAATACATGATTAATATGTAGGCGCAAGCGCACAAAAAGAAATAGGGAAGTAAATTAAGATGATAGGTGTCAAAAAAGAGACAAAACGTTCACAGCGAGTAAAATGGAGGTGACCGATTTATATGCACTCTATCGTTTTTTTAAGGAGGTTAAAAAAATAATGCTACCAGTGGTTACAGGGGCTAAAACAACAACTTTAGATGTTGCCATTTTTAAAGTACGATATAAACCGCCTCCTTGTATCCGTTGAATTGCGCCTTCTTATGATATAGCGGGAAAACAGGAGACGATAACACTGTTAATGACCGATACGTACCTTGTTTTCGGTTTGGACACTACAGCTGCTAACTTAAAGGAGCAGAACATCTCAACTTATTTTTTTGGCCAAGCACAGACTCCCATTGTGAAGATTTACATGAGAAAAGATCAGCAGATCTTCGTACGACAGCAGTGTAAGGGTTCTGAGGCAGCTCTGAAATGAAAGTAAACAAAAGTTACTGCAAGTCTAAACAAAAAGCATTTCAGCACCAAACCCGCAAACTGACGCTCTACATAAACCTATCCTATAGAATATTTCTATTCACTTGGTATGTCAGGCTCAAAGAGCGGTCTGTCTAATTAAAAGCGGTGGTGAGGTCAACTCCCTGTATGTATCCAGCCTGTTTAATTTGAGACAAAGTGTTTGACTAGAAAGGGTGTTCCTTAATCGAGCACCTACTATTATGCAATCCGAAGATCTGCCCCACAGACTAATCATGCAAGTCGCCTGATTTCAACGGATGATAACAAGAATTAGCAGGTTTCCTACAGTTATACCCTAAAAACGACCAAAACAGGAGCAAGATGCATCGAGCCACTGATTAACATCCCATCATGATCACCAATGCGCGCACACATACTATTCATTTTACTTACACAGTATCATAATACAAAGTTTCTATCGGAAGAATGTAGAACCTGATTCCATCCAGTTTATTCACGTTATTCGTAACCAGCACTTATGTATTCTTTCCAAATCGTTGGAGTACACTGAATGGCGAAGCAGAAGGTGTTGCTTAACTTAGTCAGCTTCATACTTTTATCACTGGTTTCTAACTGCATATCGAGTTTAGACATGTAAAGGACTTTTTCGTGCTTTATCCTGGGCGATGTTTGGGACACTATCCGTGCGCAGTACAGACAGATATATGGTGCGCTATGTGTTGCAGCATGCAAGATAAAAGTGGTCAGTACTTGGATTCGGTAAATCGTATCAGTAGAATCGCTTTGTTTGCTGCAGTAGTAGTGAAGGCTGGGAGTAGACCAACAAAGGGTCGATTTTGACGCACTAGTTGACGTTTAACCTCGGGTCAATCCAGAAGAGCTGTGGGTGTTTAAGGAAAAATTGGGATATTCATTCACGTCAGAATATCTAGGTACCATGATGTAATTGTGCGCAGAACGAGTACACAAAAGGAGACAATCAGATATGGCTCTTGCCTTGTCGGAAACAAAGCTCAACACAGACACATGTTCTCGTAATGCATCGTATCCCAGGCTGTTATCAGAATAATAAGACGTCCTGTTGTTGGACAACGTAAACTATGGCAAACGCACATTGCCCAATAAAGGATTCGCAAAAAATAATGTCAGCAAAGGACGCTCTCCGATTTATTGTTCCCTGCTCAAATAAACATGATGCAGCAAAAGGTTGCAGTTCTTTCTTGCAGAAGTATATTGCCAACTCGTCCACCTCTTTGGCGATTGTAAACTTTCATGGAGCATTTGCTGCTCTCTTTGTTTGAGGCAGCCAATTCTTTACTGAAACAGAAGGCTTACAGGGTGAGACATGACCTGAGCTCAGCCACCTTGCCCCTTTTTGAGGTTGAAAAAAGCTGGGAACGCGTCCCTTCCGATTCTCACCAACATAGTTACAATGGTAATGAATAGTTAAACCATAGGACGCATCCAATTGCTGAGCTTCTTCAAACTATAGTCAAATTTCGACAGAAAAAGAAGGAGAGAAAGTATCAGCAACCGTCCGATTGAGAATATTTCGGCCGATTCTCCTGGGCCTTCCGGCGTTTTGCCTTCTTCGCCCGCACCCTTTCGATCCGAAGCAGAATTCAGGAATGAAGAAGAGGAAATCGTAGACGATGTCTTTGTTGACGCTATAGACGAGGTTGAATCGGATGGCGGCGAAGATCTTTTTGGACCTGATATGGAAAAGTAAGATCGCGTCCTCACTCAATAACACATACTGAAACTGGTTGGAATCTACAAGGGACTATGCGCGTAATGAGCAATTAGATCGCTATGAAGCGATTGGTGTCGACGACGAAGAATACGACGGACTTGATTTGGCTGCACGTAATGCTGTAGACGCTCAATTGCGAAGACGTGATGCAGAGATTCGCAGAAGAGAAGGAAGAATGGCCAATGCCTTCATGGAAGGTCTTGACGATGAAGAATTGGATACACCTATGATGCCTACTAGGAGAAGACATCGCCGTATCTTTGAGGCCGAATATTTGGAATCCGAAGCCGACGTTGTAAGTTTGGCCCATCATTGTATCACCTCCACAATCATTGACCACAGTATTAGCCTGAGATGAGTTTGGATGATCTTCGAAATATGAAGAATGTAACGATCACTGAGTGGATTAGTCAGGAAGCACCACGACGTGCTATAAAGCGCGAGTTCAAAGATTTCCTTCAAACGTACGTGGATGAGCAGGGCACTTCCGTTTATGGTGAAAGAATCCGACAGATGGGTGAAAGTGAGTATCCTTTGATCTAAGCGTCCAATTGTATCATGAACACGTTAGACTATTACAGGAAACAGCGAATCTTTTGAAGTGAACTACGAACAGCTCGCTCAAAAGAAGCCGGTTCTTGCGTATTTCCTTGCCAATTCACCAGTCGAGATGTTGAAGATTCTAGACGAAGTAGCTTTCAATGTCACACTTATGCAGTTCCCGGAATACGAAAAAATTCACCGTGAGATTCACGTTCGCATTACCGATCTTCCTGCGTTGTGCTCGCTTAGAGATTTGAGACAAAACCAGCTGAACTGCCTTGTTCGTGTATCTGGTGTCGTCACACGCAGAACCGGTGTTTTCCCTCAGCTTAAATGGGTCAAGTATAACTGTGGAAAGTGTAACGAATTGCTTGGTCCATTCTATCAAGATATCCATAATGATATTAAGATCAACACCTGTAAAAATTGTCAAAGCAAAGGTCCCTTCAACGTGAATATGGAACAAGTAAGAAATATATATTTAGTGTTTTTCTGTTATACTTAATATCCTACATTGATAGACCGTTTATCGAAACTATCAAAAATTGACCGTTCAAGAAAGCCCAGGTACCGTTCCTCCAGGTCGTTTACCACGTCATCGAGAGGTTATTTGTCTGTGGGATTTGATTGATCAAGCCAAACCCGGTGAAGAAATTGTAAGTGTCAATGAGTGAAAGTCGACACAGCAAAAGGTTTACCATTATACTTTTCTTTTCCCGATATAGGAAGTTATCGGTATCTACCGAAACAACTTTGACGCTTCTTTGAGCACCAAAAACGGTTTCCCTGTTTTTGCCACAATTATCGAAGCCAATCATATCAACAAAAAGGAAGACATGTTTGCTGCTTATAGGCTCACTGAAGATGATAGAAGACAGATTGTAGCCATGGGCAGAGATAAAAGAATCGGTAAAAAGGTATATTGATGTTTTCCGTTTGTTAGTGTTTTAATCGAGGAATGGAGTAGATTATGAAAAGCATAGCCCCATCGATCTATGGACACGAGGATATCAAACGAGCGATTGCTTTATCTTTGTTTGGTGGTGTACCGAAGAATATTCAGGGCAAACATATGATCCGTGGAGATATCAACATCCTCATGTTAGGTGATCCTGGTACTGCTAAATCACAGTTTTTAAAATATATCGAGAAGACTGCACATCGTGCAGTATATACTACCGGACAAGGTGCCAGTGCCGTCGGTTTGACCGCCTCTGTTCACAAAGATCCTGTCACACGTGAGTGGACATTGGAGGGTGGTGCTTTGGTTCTTGCGGATAAAGGCGTCTGTCTGATTGATGAGTTCGACAAAATGAATGATCAGGACAGGTTCGTACATATGAGGTGGTGTGATAGGAACGTGACCTTACCAATATCATTAGAACTTCGATTCACGAGGCCATGGAACAGCAATCTATTTCTATATCCAAGGCTGGTATCATTACCACGCTGCAAGCTCGTTGTTCTGTCGTTGCTGCGGCCAATCCTATTCGAGGTCGCTATAATTCTTCGATTCCATTCTCTCAGAACGTAGAGCTGACTGAACCTATTTTGTCACGTTTCGACGTTCTTTGTGTTGTTAAGGATGTCGTTGATCCTCAACGAGACCATCTATTGGCCACCAATGTTATTGGTAGTCATATTCGCAGCCATCCGAACCAAGCTGGCACCATTGCACAAGCAGAAGCTTTAGAGAATGATCCAGATGTGAGTATTCACAGACTAAGCATCTTTGAAATAACCATTATCCATCATAGATCATTCCTCAAGATCTTCTTCGAAAATACATCATGTATGCTCGGGAAAAGATACATCCCAAGCTCCAACAAGTAGACGAAGACAAGCTATCTCGTCTGTATTCTGAACTTAGACGGGAATCTCTCGCTAGCGGCAGCATTCCTATCACTGTGCGACATTTGGAATCCATGATCCGACTGGCGGAAGCTAACGCCAAGATGCATTTGAGAGACTACGTTCGATCAGATGATGTGGATCTGGCGATCAAGGTTGCGTTGGATAGTTTCATTAGTGCACAGAAGTTCAGTATGATGAAGACATTGCGCAAAGTAAGTCAAACGGACGGTTTGCTTGGTTTCAAGTAATACTCATGCGTTTCTTTTCTTAATAAGCGATTTGGCAAATATATCAGTGACTTCCACGATCGGGATGAATTACTTCTCGTTACTCTTGATAACATTTCTAAAGAAAAGCGACGTTTGCATCAGCTCAAGAGCAGAAACAATGTCTTGCCAACTGAAGTGACAGTGAATCTTGATGATCTGGAGCAAAGCGTAAGTTGAACTATTGATTGTGATGTATTTGCTAATTTAGTCTATCCCTTTAGATCCAACAAATGCACATTCATGATATCGAACCTTTCCTCAACTCAGAACTCTTTGGACGACACAACTATACTTTAGACGCCGACCGTCGGGTCATTGTCAAGCGCTTTTAATTCAGCGCGTTGTAATTATATATTGGCACGTAAAAAAAACAAAATAATCCAAGATTTTCGTAATGCATATACGTTTAGTACCAAGTGTGTAACCGTATAGTATTTCTGGGCATAGTTTAACTCCGGTTAGAATTCTTTTGACCCATGAAGGCAGGCCAGCACAGCCATTCTCCTGTGACTGAGGGTGCATATTTGTATCACTTCATTTTCCTTTTTCAAGCATCCGGGATGTCGGATCTGCGTGGGAAAGAAAGGAGGAGTATAAGTGGGAGTTTATAGACGATCGAGCCACTGCACCCAGGATTCATGACAGCATCGTGTTCATCGTGCTCCATCACACTCAGCAGGTGGTCCCTCGTCATCTTAAACTCAGCTAACGTTATTTTTTTTTCGGCGGCCTTTATATTTAAACGGGTTGCAACACCGTATCTGTACAAAATTTCCTTTTTTTTCTACTTTTTGTAATCATGTCTGAAAGTCATATCACAGAAACCTTGGATTACATTGAAAACCATCAGGAAGACTTCATCGCCAGACTTCGTAAAGCTGTCGCCATCCCCAGGTAAAAAGCAACACAAAGAACGAAATCCCACCCTGTCATAAGCTAGGCCTAAATGGTTTCACCGTTCATAGCGTCAGCGGCGACCCTACCCGTCGTCAGGACGTCTTCCGCATGGCCGAATTTCTTGTTGAAGAATTGAAGGCCCTTGGTGCAAGTGTTGAGACGCGTGATCCTGGTGTGCAAGACTTCCATGGTACGGAACTAAAGTTGCCTCCTATCGTGCTGGCTACGGTGGGTAACGATCCTGCAAAGAAAACAATCTTGGTGTATGGTCACTATGACGTCCAGCCAGTAAGTAGAAAAAAGGACATGAGCACTCAGTGGGACTGGTTTACTTACAGCTGCCTATGGTTTTGTTTAGGCTCTCATTGAAGATGGCTGGGCCACGGATCCATTTGAACTGGTGGAAGATGAAAAGAACCGACTTGTTGGCCGCGGTAGTTCGGATGACAAGGGTCCCGTTTTGGGCTGGATTAATGTCGTGGAGACGCACAAGAAACTTGGCCATGAATTGCCTGTGAACCTAAAGTTCTGTCTTGAAGGCATGGAGGAATCCGGTTCAGAGGGTTTGGATGCTATCATCTATAGCGAGGCAGACAAGTATTTCAAAGATGTGGACGCCGTGTGTATTTCCGACAACTACTGGCTCGGCACAACCAAGCCTTGCTTGACTTACGGTCTCCGTGGTGTTTCCTACTATCACGTTGCTATCAGCGGTCCTGCCAGAGATTTGCACTCTGGTGTCTTTGGAGGAACTGTTCATGAACCCATGACCGATTTGTTCGCAGTGATGAGTAAGCTGGTTGCACCCAACGGTAGAATTCTTGTACCCGGCATCTACGAACAAGTTCGACCTATTACTAGTAAGTTCCAAAAAAAACAAAAGCCCTTTATGCGGGCTGGTGGGAAATTTTTGTTGAGCTAACTATTTGTGTTACAGCTGCCGAAGAAGAAACCTATGATAACCTGGCTTTCGAGCTGCAGGAACTTCATGATGCCGTCGGCAATCAGATCAATATTCACGATGATGTTCGACGTACGCTGCAACATCGCTGGCGCCATCCCTCTTTGTCTATTCACGGTGTTGAGGGTGCCTTCTATAGCCCTGGTGACAAGACTGTCGTTCCTGCCAGAGTTGTCGGCAAGTTCTCGATCCGTACTGTTCCGGACATGGAACCGAAGAAGGTGACCGAGCTTGTCTTGAAGTATGTCAAGGAAGAGTTCGAAAAGTTGGGAAGCAAGAACACTCTTAATGTTCACTGTACCCATGACGGCAACCACTGGCTTGCCAGCCCTGATCATCCAAGCTATGGTAAGAAATCTGAAGAGGACATTCATGCAGATACTGAAACTTTCTTTTCCCATTTTGCCTTTACCCTTTACTTTTAAAACGCCCCCCTTAGTTGCCGCTGCTAAGGCTGTTGAGAGGGTATTCAATGTGAAGCCTGATTTGACCCGTGAAGGCGGTTCTATCCCTGTCACTTTGTCGTTCCAGGATGCATTGAAGAAGAACGTTTTGTTGTTGCCCATGGGTCGTGGTGATGATGTAAGTAATCGAATAACTTTATTGTTTTCTTGTTTATTAAAAAAATGTTGGTTGAAATTAGGGCGCACACTCCATCAATGAAAAGCTGGACCGCTCCAACTATATCTCCGGTATTAAGTTGATGAACACCTATCTTTACGAAGTTTCCAAAGTTGAATTGTAAAATATATGTATGAACTCATAAACCATGTAATAAAAAAAATTTACCCTTTGACAAGGTTAAGAGTAACTACAATTTTTTTTTTCCGCTTGGTGGACCACTCCTCGATTCCTTACAGAGGAAGTGACGGCTTCGAAACTCACCCTCAGCTGTCTTCTGGCTCGAACAGTTTTACTTCATTCCCCTACTTGTCTTCCCCTTAACTCTGTTTTCCAAAACAAAACATAAAAAAAAGCACATATAACTAGATTGAGCGGAACAGCTCTTAGCAAAGAAAACAGAGAAGGCAAAGGCAGGACATGACCACGCATCAACATCGCCATTCCCATGGCAACGGCAGTTCTTCATCAATAGCTGCAGCATCCAATGTCGTTGGTGTTCATTACAAAGTAGGACGGAAGTTGGGCGAGGGCAGCTTTGGTATCATTTATGAAGGTAATAAATCCGAATAGAAACATCTGTTTTTGTCTCCATGTTTGTCCCAAGATTGAACCCCAGTCATTGTTAAAAAGGCACCAATCTGCTCAATAATCAGCAAGTGGCCATTAAATTCGAACCAAGAAAATCAGATGCACCTCAACTACGAGATGAATATCGAACTTACAAGATTCTAGCTGGCACAGGTAAAAGAAAAAAAGGAAAAGAAAAGTGACAAGAGGGTTTTCAAAAGCAAACCATGGGCTGAAATATTGCATTGCGTGAAATCGATCTAGCTGGCGTTCCGACCGCCTATTACTTTGGCCAAGAAGGTCTCCATAATATCTTGGTTATTGATCTTTTAGGACCTAGTCTAGAAGATTTATTTGATATGTGCAATCGAAGATTCACGGTCAAGACAGTCGCCATGCTCGCTAAACATATGGTAATGGAAAACAGAAAAAAAACAACCTTTTCATCGAGAGAACTTCTTCGCACTGATATGTTTTTCTACTCGTACAATTGATACATTTTCTCTCTCTCTGCCATACAGATTACACGTGTTCAAGGTGTACACGAACGAAACTTGATTTACCGTGACATTAAGCCTGACAATTTTCTTATTGGACTACCGGGCACGAAAAACGCCAATATGGTGTACATGATCGATTTTGGCATGGCGAAACAATACCGTGATCCCAAGACAAAACAGCATATTCCCTACCGCGAGCGTAAAAGTTTGTCGGGAACAGCACGCTATATGAGCATCAATACACATTTGGGGAGAGGTACATAGGGAATTTGAACGCAGGGAGTTTCGCAACAAAAGTAAACTAAGGCTCAGTGTATTCTTTTCTTTCTTTTCCTTTTTTCTTACCGTAAAAAGAACAATCGCGACGCGACGATCTGGAATCTCTTGGTCACGTTTTTATGTACTTTTTACGAGGATCTTTGCCATGGCAAGGATTGAAAGCTGCGACAAATAAGCAAAAATATGAAAAAATTGGAGAGAAGAAACAAACAACGGCAATTAAGGAACTATGCGCTGGATACCCAGGTAAATCCTTTTTTTTTCCTTTTTCCTTTTTACTACTATAGCAAGTTGACTTACATCCCTCGATTTGAGTAGAAGAATTTGGTATTTATCTTCAGTATGTACGCAAACTCGGGTTTGAAGAGACACCGGATTATGATTTCTTGAGGGAGCTGTTCACCAAGGTGATACAAGCGAGTGGAGAAGTAGAAGACGGAGTATATGATTGGATGAAGTTAAACAATGGCAAGGGATATGAGGTAAAAAAAATAGTTCTTCTATTTACCGAGAGGGAAATGTTACTCATTTTGTGGTATCAGTATGGATCATCACGTCGAAGTCATTCGAGGCACGAGCAAAGCAAACCGAAACGGGAAATGATGGCTCAACGTCATTCAAAGCAACAAATCGAAAATCCATACCAAAGTCAAACAACACCGCCTATGGCTATGAACACAGACCAAGGAGGCGTGCAACAACCTCATGGCCAACTAGAAGCGGAAGAAGTGCCACGACGAAAAGGTTTCTGGCAAAAACTGTTTGGTTTGTGTGGCGGATGTACATGTTTGTAGTAGATCTTTCTCTCTCTCTCTCTATCTCTTTCTCTCGGACGCTCTTTTAAAATCTTTTCTTTCTCTTTTTATCGCTTCTTATATTTGCTATGCACACTTAATTCTGTTCACGCTTTCTTGGCAGTGGATGATTTTCTTAATACCCGATTGGTCCATGTTCAGAGGACATTACATCGTTATATTGTGATTGTTCTGGTGGAACGCAGCATTCTAGCTACTCTCCACTCTGTCATTTTTCATCTCTATTTCTTTGAAAAAGAACATTGCCTTGGTAATACTTAATTCTGCTTCGTAGCGAGCCACCTCGTCCACCAGATCTTTGTTCTCTTCTAATCGTGTTTCGAGTTCTTCTACCCACTTTTGCTGCCGCTTTAATTGTTGTTCAGCCCTTCTCTTTCTTTCTATGGTTTCCTGCAGTTGGCGTTTTAGCTCCTGAACTTCTTTCCATGCCTCCTTGTTAGGGTTGGAAGGTAGTGGCGGCTATTTCGCCATGGTCAGTGTTTGTTTTTTTTTTTTTCTCGTAATAAATAAAAGAAAATTGCCTGCTGGCATCTTTTTTATAACTCGTCAAAGAACGATCTACTTACCCTATTGAGGGAGGCCGAACTTAATATACACCGCGATCGTTGGGCAAGTCTAAAAAAATTATAGGTCATCCAACTTTATCCTCGTTCACAGATATTCTAAACCCCTTACCGACTTCTCAGACCGTGTAAAACAAAATCAGATTGTAATGTTGCCTCCTCCTAAGAATAGACAATGTTCCCTTAAAACTTTGAATTGCAGCAGTCCATGGACATACCTGCGGTGATTTCCCTAGTTGTTGAACCTTATGCTTAAGGGTGACGATCTCTTTGCTATACTTTAAAATATAGGATAGCTTCTCATCCAGTATCTACTGAACGGCCCTTTCGTAAATGTCCTGCTATCATACCCTCTTTTTTTTTCTTTCTTTTCTCGTTGTTTCTTTCTTTTTACCTCATTGATGCGAGGAGACACCTCCAGTTTTTTAACCCGTGTCGCGAACCGGAGTGTATCTAAGGAAACCTCTATATCTGCGACCTCGGGACATAGGGTACAGATGGTAGCGATTTTAGCGTGATCTGCCAGCAGGGGTTGTAGATAGCGTCTTAACGGAGGATCGTTAGGAAAAGACCGGCTTCAAAAAAAAAGGTCAGTGAGTCATGTACGGGCTAAGCGTAGCTAAAGCGATAGGCTACCTATTTCCATTCTCTTTGATCAGGTCTGTCACTACCGTCTCCAGATTCTGGGAGCTTATAATAAACAGTGGCTGTTGATATAGTGTAAGATTAAATTTTTTTTTTACCTTCTGCTTATGAAGCCTTCTTTCCGTTTATGACACCCGCAATGGGCTGACTTGGCGCAGCCAAATTCGACAAAGCTCTGATTTTCGGATTAAGTGCAAGTCCCCCATTCCAGATCAAAGAAATTTCCTACCAATTGAGATATCTTTATTCCTAACGGTGTACATGGTTTGTTTGTTCGTGGTGTTTTGGACGCCCGTTGATTGGATATTGGTGTGCTATGACTACTTCGCTCATAGCTTTCGATTGTCTTTTCTCCCAGAAATGATTAGTCAAAGAAATTGTAGCAGACATTATGCATCGTTTTAACGCACCAGCCTTAGAATAGTGTGATTGTGATGGCACAATGGGTTCAGATAGTAGCGATTGGCTATCAAAACGGCTGAACATATATATTCACTTGGGATGATTTTCGATTACCTTCTCCTGTATTGACTATATCCATTATATCCTCTGGCGCCACAATTATCCGTTCAGTAAGAGACGTCGTCCATATACCTCTCTTTACAACCATTAGCCATGACTGTCTTTTGTATCTACTTGTGTATACCTTCTTATCTTCCTGAGTTTTCGGATCCTCATTCTGTGGTGAAAGCAGATCTCGTACTGTGTCATCCTCTATCTCACAGTAAGATGCTCGTAAAAGGAATTGCTTTCCTGCTGCCTACGTGTGTCTGGTGTCAGTAGAATAAAGGAACAATAGAAATAGGTTATATACTTCTTTAATGTGGTCAAAGATAGTGCTGATAGCACATGGGATCGATCCAGGTTCTGTATCCGATCCTGATATACACATTCATTTCTCGTGCTTCGCATGCTTCGTTTTCGTTTTTACTTACCTATCTAATCAAATGATAAACCATCGATTGTTATTTTCAATCAAGCGGCTGTAATAAATAGCGCTGTTTGATATTTTGTCTGCTAAAAGAACCTACCATTGTCTATATTTGATCATCAGTTCACCCGGAAAGAAAGAAAGCCACGTGCAACTCACATATGTTTTGCCGCTCCACTGTTGGCCATAAGCCAAAATGGTAACTAACAATAACCAAAGCATTACCTCAGTCATTCCTATTACAGTATGGCCATGGCGTACCATTGTATCCTTCCAATGCTTGACTGTGATTGGCAATTTCATACGGGGTTGATTAGATCCAAATTACCAGAGATTCTCTACGAGTTACCAAACAAGTTTTTGTACACATGCATTGTAAAATCCAGCGTTATTGATTTCATCATAAACGTGGTCTAAAACAGGGAGCGAGTCAGAAATTAAGGTTTGAGAAACTTTCTCTTTTCTTTTTCTTACCGAAACTGTATTGCTTGCGATATTTTTCTGTCAACAATCGAATCTTTGTTTGTTCGGTCGAAATGTTCCAATGGTTCGATTTTTCCTTTTTACCAGTAGCTCTAAGTCGGACAACGACCTGAACTGATTCTGTAGCGGTCTGAAATGGTGATGACCGAGTGCTTCGGATGGCGCGTGGTGCCATACGCGAACTAGTAGAGGTTGTGGTGGTACTACTGCTACTTGCGCTGGGTGGGACTTTAAGTGAGGTGGAAGTTGTCGTCGACAGACTTATCGCTGGACCGGTGCTGTTACTAGGCAACGGTGAACGACAGCTCGAAGCTGACAAGCGTCGCGGAAGTCGAGTGCTGGACAAAGACGTCGATAGGGATTTTCCATGCAATGAAGGTGAAGGTGGTGCAAGTCTAGCTGTCATGATTGAGAAGAGAGTCTTGAATGAGAAACGAAAGAAAGAAAAACCGAGACTTGGGGGGGAGGATAATGGCTGCAAGGTGTTAGCGGAGTTGTAATTTGTGCAAGAGCATGAATGAATAAAATGTGTGGATGATCCATAACCTCGGTTATAAACTTATATGTTATGGCCAACACTGATTAAACAAATGTACGTAGAAATAGATGTGGTTTAATTTTGTGCTAAGTTTCGTTAATAATTCAAAATAAAGAAGGTAATTGCGTTATCATCTACTATAATCTCGGCCAAATATCAAGTTCATTTCTTGCTTTTTAAAGTTAAACAAACAGGAATTGTCAAATTTTTTCCTTTATATTAAAAAAAATGATGTAACCATCGCCTAGTAGTACATGTCTTTCCCGCTTTGTAGTGTGTATTCCCGTTTGTCTTCCTTGTTTTCCCTTTTTGCTAATCATAACGTTTTACGTTTTATTTTTCCTCTTATGCAAGACCAGAACTGGTTATGGTGGGCTAAGCAAGGTCGATAGTTACTCTAAGTTGTAAAAAGTTTACATCAGTTACTGTGTGCTAAAGTCTTACATTCAATAGCACTAAGGGGAAGCTGGGGGGGAGACTAACTACAGCTCGGCAGGGCCAGAAATAAGAACCCATGCTGACAATACTGGATTAAGCGCTCATCGTAGATCTTGCTTTAAACATATAATCTATCAAGTCTGCAATGGTGTTGTCAATAGCACCATCTGAAATCCGAAGATTCCGACTAGGTTTGTTGTTGGCGAATGATAACGGGATGTCAGTTTGGAAGACAAAACTTGGGGAATGTAAAATATCTGAATTGCATGTCCCTGTTCTTTCCACTATCCTCATATAGTGAAGCTTATCGTTATTTTTCTGGATACAAGGATCATCTATTTTTCTTTGCATAAGCTAAGTTAATCATGAGTCAAAGTGAACACTGGCCTTGCGCAAGGTAGAGAATGAATCTTTCAATGGATTTGGCAGATATCGATATCCAAAAGAAATGTTGCTAATATGTGAAAATAATATTTTGATACACGCAATGTGGCCTTCTCCAGCTTTTAAGATTGTCCTGCCTTTTACAATAGATAAACTGCGAATTTGAAGACTAATTTACTTCCCCTAGAAAAGCCTCATCTTAAAGAATATAAGCAGATTTACTTGGTTGGATAGATCAATTATTTCGCTTTCCGTGGATGAAGTCTGTGTCATATGTAATTCACCCATGTAGATTTCTTCGTTTAGCATGGAATTTACCGAATCTGATGATGCAGGAATACGAGGAAATCACATCCGGTAAGCATAACCATAGACTGTCTATATACCTGACTTGCGTGGTGCTGAATTCGGTTTTAATTCTGTTTGGCAGTCCGTACATTCGCATTTTTGCTCTGCACTTATCCTCCATGCGGCTAAATATCAGTTACAAGATTTATAAGGGTGCATGAAGGTCTAATATACCTAGCAGGATTAGAATGCCGAAAGAGCAGTGCAAGAAACGCTTTGTCAGATTACTTGTCTCTATGCCAGACTTGTTGTGTAGCAAATATTTGATCCGAAAATGCTATTAGTCGAAATTCAGCCAACCTAATGTTTTTATTTGTATTTTGCTAATGGTAATGGATATTAATCCTAGATGTAACGCACGCGCGGATCCATGGTATCTCTAGTCTATGAAAGAAAAGAGAGGTCCGGGGATTCAAGCTCTAATGATGAAAAGCCGTTTTAGGAATGATAAAGCCAAAGTCACAGTGCCCTTTTTTTCCTCTTCCAACTGTTTTTGCCACTGAAGCACCATGATCGGTCAACCAGAAGCAGTGACACCAGGACAACGATTAGGTTATGCTGAAGATTTTGTTGCAGGTGCAGGAACATATGTACGCGATGGATTGCTGTATGCAAGTGTTGTGGGCCTGAAGCACGTCACTCCCGCTACCGAAGATCAAGTGAGTTACTGCATTGGAAGTAGATGAGCTCGTTTCCTGAACGATCCGGTTTTCTCCGACATTAGCCAGCTATAATCACAGTATCAAGGGAAAAAGAACAATCTGCAGTACCTGAAGTGGGCAGTGTGGTAAGAACAGAGAAAAAAAATTGGAAGTTTCGTTTTCTCTTGTTGGGATATGAAATTGACGGGTTATATAAAAGATCACCGGTAAAGTGATTCGAGTGGACCCACAACGTGCGGTTATTGCCATCATGGTAGTGGGTGAGACTCCTTGCAAAGAAGACTTTATGGGCTCCATTCGGTAGGTTCTTTATTATCATTGACATGGTCTATGGATGCTTACACGATTTCGGATGCCAGTGTACAAGATGTGCGTGCTGCCGAAAAAGATAAGGTGAAGATTTACCAGTCTTTCCGACCTGGTGATATTGTTCGTGCCGAGGTGATATCCTTGGGTGATGCTCGTTCATACTTTTTATCTACAGCTAAGAATGAGTTGGGTGTTATTTTTGCTACAAGTGTGGCTGGTAAGAGAAGATGGAACCAATGGTTGCTGTACGGACAGTCCAAACTGATTATTTTGCATATCAGGCGCCACCATGATTCCCATTTCATGGCAAGAAATGCAGTGTCCAAAAACCAAAGCAATTGAATACCGCAAATGTGCAAAGCCATTTTAGAATCGGCAACCATACAAACCAACCAAAAAGCGGGTAGGCGTCTGTTCCTTGTGCATTACGAGCAGTTCTTAGAACATGCATGGTCAGATGCGAAGAATAGTATCGAGCACCCTGTGGAAAGATACTTTGGCTGTTCATGTATCCAAAAGAAGCAGGCTTTGTTGAATATTCTATGTAAATATATAAAGACGTTTTCGGGACTGATGTTTTAGAGCAATATACCGATATAAGTTTGGTTTCCTATATCCCATATCTTTTTATTCTCATGCTTCTTCCATAATGGTTCCTCCAAAGCTGCATTTCGTATAACGTTCGTTCACAGTTTTTGCATGACGTGATGGGATTAAAAATTCTTTTCTATCGATGACTGGTCTAATGGTACGTTTGCGTAACGTTGCTGTCGCATGGTTACGTGACAGTGTGAAAATATGCGTGCTTCCGTACTTCTATCCGTCAGTTTAGGTTTTAATGCACTTATCCCGTTGGAGGAGGCAGTGCTTTGTTAGTTCATCTTCGGATATCAAAATATTTACAGCACAGGTAATCGCAAGACGATTTTCGAGGTCGTTGTATTTTCGGTGTTGAGGATGGGATATGTTATTAATTGTTTCTCAGGAGATGACAGTTTCCTGGATATGAAACTTACGACATTTTCTGTTCACGAAGCTTTGACTCCGGCTGATCTGTACCAAAATCATCACCTATATTTAGTGATAAACAAGTCAACTCTGAAAGCGATGTCAATGTCAAGCTTTTCCCACTACGCCTTAGCAGTGCAGTAAAAGCTCGGCACAGTGCCCATCCCAATGATCGCTCCTCTAGGCGTGATTTCAAGATAGCTCGTGCTTGCGCCCTACAAGCACTGAAACTACCGTAACCGTTCAATAAGCTACAGATTGTCGCTGAACAGGGATATACGATGGACGTGAAAAGAGCGGAATATCTTTATGCTTTACACTGGAGTTGTAGTTTTACACAAACCGCGCTTGTGACAGGATTTTCAGTTAGACTTACCACTCGTGCAGGCTGCTGACAAGAACGCTTTGGCAAGATATGACAGCAAATAGACCAGATGTCTATAAATATTTTTACTTTCCTTATAGGACTGTTTGACAATCAGTTCCGTTTATAGGTCGCAGGGCTTTTTGTTGTTCTTGGGAGATGCAAATTATTTATATAAAAGGTTAGGCTAGTTTAAGCTCTACTATTTACAAGTGCGGGATAATGATGTGTTCTTTTAGCTATACAAAGGATAAGACGGTCTTGGGAATGCGGAATATATGAGCGATTGGACGAATTACACAATGTCGGGAACATCGTGTAACCTGGTTATATGTTCAGGTACTTCATCTTCATGGAACCGCCATTCGGGGTGATTATATAAGGCAAGTGTGTCGGTTCGATTCCATTTTGGAAAGTCTGGAATTAAGGTTAGTTACTCTAATTTATGATTGGGGAAAGTAACTAACCAAGAGCGGAAGGATGGGTAAGTTTTCCTTGAAGTTCAAGCTCCATTAGATTATGGCGGCAAGATATGTCGCGATGGACTTGTAGGTTATGGTATCGGATAGGAGCAAGTTGACATTTGTAATTGTTGCGATAAGCAAGAAAAGTAAGCACTGCTTGATCCTGACGATGGTTACGACGTGATGATCCTGGTGGGGCGATACAGTCTTTGTCAAGACCGCACTCGTACCAAGGAATGATGATGTTGTTCACTACGGCTTTGTTTCTCAGATCGAATCCAGCTGCGGCGCCATTGCAATTAATGTTTTTGGCATAGTCCGCCGGGTTGACGTTAAAATAGGCGTACATGCCAGGATGCGTCCAGCGACCCATAGTGTAAGAGCTTCTGGGAGACCAAAAGCCACGGTTCTTGCGGACGATAGATGGTATATTTTTTAAGAAGGGGGCAGTGACCATATTGCCTGCGTCGAGCCAGACAAGGACACCAGTTTTGGTATCTCCGAACTTCACACGCGCTTCATTTACAATGGCAGGTTTCCATGCATATTCCCCCGCGTTAATAGCGATATCAAAGAAACGAGGGTATTTGAAATAATCAAAGGTCTCCAGTTCGTCCATCAAGTTATTAGCTTTGAGTTGGTCCAAAACAGGTAGTTGGGTACGGTTCATCCCAATATTGTATACCACCACTCGCGGAAATTCGGATGGGTCGAGTTCTGATCTGAGATTATGCAATGAATATAAAAAGTTTTCCAGTGAGCATAGGTGGTTGGCGCTGGAAGCTGTGACAATCGTGTACGGATATTGTTTCTTTTCTTTTGTGATTGGCTGCGGTAAAACTTTTTGTTGCTCCTCTGTTGTTGATGGTGAAATGGAGGATTCAAGGGCAGTTGGTGGCTGTTGCTGCTGTGGGGAAGATGGCTGAAGAAATGCATCGGATGCTACAAGCAAAGAACCGTCATTTCCTTCGTTAGATACCCTTATAATGACAAACGAGATCAAAACGTACTGAAGTTATTTCGATATGCGTTTCCATGTAATGTGACCACAAAAAGACAGCATAGCAGGAAGACAATCGACAGCTGTATAGCGATCATACTCCTTGACAACTGTTTCGAGGATGTAGGCAATCGTGAAAGTGACAAAAACGCCATCGTGTAGTTAAGGGGAAAAAAAGGAACAGTTTGCCGTTGCCAATGTATTTATATCCTGACGGTCCAACATGTCCGATGTTTTTTTGTTCTAAATCGGGGGATATGTCGGGCTTGATCAAGCGGATTCCGAAACTGTTTTTAGAACCAAGGTAGATTCTCTTTTCGTTGCCATAGTCAAACAGAAAAACATAACTTGAAACGGGGCATACTAAGTTTCTGTACACAAGCCTTGTGTTCACTTTGTGTAAACCCTAACAATGTGGATTTCTATCTGTTCGTCATAGTACCATGAAAATGCCATGGCAATGAACTTGCATATAATGACAAAGTCCGAGCAAGCATAAATGTTTAGTCCATTAATTTTCATCATAAATTAGAGTTTCCTATTAAGCCTTCTTACATAAAATATGACAAGGGATACCTTTTGATCCAAAGCACAGAAAAGATACGTTTAGCGAATATTGTGAAATGAGGGTGACACGATTTTATGATCCATGTCCATTGCAATCATCATCACTGCACAGCCACAGGCTTTGGCGATGGGGCTTTTTAGCGATAACAGTTTTCAAACTGATAAAAAAACGTGCATTATCCATAGAATACGTTCATGAATGTGAAAGCTATGTCCTGTCTATGGCAGCCAAAGTAAACCGTTTTAAAGCATTCTTCAGTTTACATGGAGAATGGACCATGAAACAGAATATACGCAAATCCGTGAATACAGTTGCCTGGGTAACAAGGTCGTACAGAAAGCCAAAGTCACACGAATGCTGCGTTAAAACTTTCTTTTTCTTTTAGTGTCACCGCTTCGAAGTAATGGTTTGAAGACGTGGAGCTTATCCAGCAAACAAACAAGTCTATGTCAGTTCCTGCACTACACTTTTTCTTCATTTTTTCTATGACCTTTTCAATGCAGGGGCAAAGCAAATATGAGATGGAGAGATCTCGAACCGTGGGCCGGGGTTTAGACACGTATCGCGTGGCTCCCTTTTTGTGTAACGGGAAAGAGTACAATAACAGACTCTTAAGACTGCCTGGAACCTGGGTTGTGTTGATGTGACTACCGGAGGATAATCCCCCTCCTAGTTAAGGATACACTGAGCTAATCTGGATAAAACATTTTCCTAGCCTGCCCGAAGATGCTTTTTGTCAGCACCTAAGAATTGTAGAAGTATGGCGTAAGTACGGTTGGACTTGCTTCTTAATCATTAAAACGCCTATGATCTGGGTCACGATTGTTTCATTCTCTTTTCCTTGCGGTACATGGAATTCGTGCGTTCCCCTGAAAAAGTTACGGATAAACTCCCCATATTTAGAGGATGAAATCCGCTGAAACAGCCGAAAGTCATGCAAGAATGTTTAAACGTAATAAAGTCATTTCATGAATTGAAAGTCACCCTTCCTCTATATCAAATCGTGTTTTCCAACAAGACTCGCGAGATAAGCAGCATCAAATAGAAGATCGTCTGTTTCGAGCTCACTCTAGGATGATATTCACACATAAATTCAGAAAGGATCTGTTTTTCTTTTCAAATGGTAAGTTCAACAAAACCTGTGTGCAACACGATCAAGCGATTGGTCTTCTGCTGAAGGAGGTAGGGATGTAGGCGCGCTCCTTCTCCTGCATGACATAAAGTAAACGAATATTCATGTGTTTACCGGTGTTCGTTTGTGTCGCCTGTCAATGATGGCATGTCCGTATACAGAATTCCTCGAAGGTATTCATGACACTTGAGTTGATTACAGCAGCATACAAAAATCTATGATAGACAACGATACGAGTATTCTTCTCAAAAAAGGTTAAAAGATTTAGCAAAGAGAAGGAACCGCTAAGAACTACAGGTTAAAAGAAAGATTGTCAGTACGTAATTGTTCATAAGCTACAAACAACTAATTACAGACACTGTTTCCCCGTTCAAAGCATCTTGGAAAGAAGGAATAGGGAAAATTGGGAATAGGAGAGCCATTAGGGTGATAACGCCTTGAGCGCATCAATCACGAGGGATGCTATCCAGCATGAAGTGAGTTCAGCTCAAAGAGCGCACTAGAAAGTATTAAGCATACACAATAGGGAAAAAGAACCCTGAAGGAAGAGTAATAGGACTTGTAAAAAGAAAAAAAAAGCGATAACAATCACATACACCTTTATAAGCAACATATTTCAAGCATAGTCATAGTGTCTTACCCAGCACGATCTTGGGGATGTTAAGCACTAGACTTATAAGAAGCAGACAATGACAACAAACAATTGCTCGCTCAATGTACAAGTTTAACTTGATAAAGTTGATACGATAAAGAGAATACGTTAAGAGAATACGTACAACATCAATGCTTACTTGTAGGATATAGCACAAAGGAAACGTCTATTATCTATACGGCGCCAAAGATATATAATCTTATCAACCTCTACTGAATCATATGTAAGACATTGACCATATAAAGATAAGACGATGTTTCCTGTTTGCACCAATTGATGGTTTACAGTGCAAAATTAAAGATATTGAACGGAGGCAAGAGAATATAACTTCACCAAAAGTGTTGCTCGTTCATGAATTAATCAACGCATACACAAAAGCAAAAAATATTCTTCGGCCAGTACAAATATGTCCTATTAATGAACGTAACATAACTTGAAACAGACGTAAAGCAATATCAAAACGGCTGTATTTACTAAGCATCGCAACAGGATTCTGTTCTCTAAGATTGTCTCCTCTCGGGCGTTTAAGAGGCAGAATGTAAACGGAAGACAGTGTTAAATGTTATCAATCGCCTTTGATGATAGTGATCGGACACTTGCAATGTTGCAAGCAATAGTCGCTAGTAGACCCTAAGATAAACCTACCATATCATCATTATACCTATCAAATCCGTAGTGACTCACTTTTGCAAACCCTCTTTGCTTGAAGATCCAACAAAGAACATGTCAGGCGGATTCTTATTTACGTAGTTCGTGATGATATTTCCGACAGATATTTCCGCTTCCTGAGGTATCAACCGGTAATTGATCTATGGAGAGCAGGGTAAGGCCACAAGGCCGGCTTCTGTGTCACCTCACCATATCATCATATTCGGTTAAAAAGTCACGCAACTTCCGTATTTCTTTCTCGGCATCTGCTTGGATGTCAACGTTGTTTAACCGATCTAATTTCCGTCTATGCCAGAAGGTATAGGTAGATAAGGGGATGATTACTCCTTCTTTTATTTCTCTCAACCCAATAAATCAGCTTACAGAAAGGAAGTAGATGTTGGATTGAGACCAATAGCATAGAGCACTTCCAGCCGGTGCGATACACTCAATCTTTGGCATACTTTGATTGCGCATATGATTGCTTTCAGTGACACTGACGAACTATCCGCTGCCACTACAATGCGGAATTCCTGATCTGGAATGCTTCTGCTTTTTCATTAGCCACCCTAATGGCTTAATGACTATCGCATTTTCAGTATACCCATGAACAGATGTTGCCATGTTATTATTGGGAAGAATAGAAATTAAGTGCACAAATTGGGAGGGGGTTGGAGGTCAATTACTGCATGTGAACATTTGAATGACCGACCGATTCCATTGTTTCTTGGCTTCAAGTCTCACTTTGCGCTGAGCAGCACCTCTTTTTCTTCTCTCTCCACCCACACACACACGTAGCTCGATGCTCATTCTGTATTTTATCCTTTTTCTTCTGTTTGCAAGTAAGCCTTTTGCCTTATGCCCTCTGTGACTCTCCACTAAACGTTCATAACTCGGCAGTATGTTTGCTCTTTCGCCGACGACTTGCGGAATGGGCTTCCAAAGCAGCGGACCAAACGAACCGAATGCTTGGCTATCACCTGCTACCGACTAATGAAGGTTCCTTCGAAGTAGATATTGAAGACGGATTGACAAGTAGCAATTTCGACCTTCATTCCAACCTCGACGAGAACGACCACCGTGCGGGCCTGAAAGACAAGGAAGAAATTCTGAAGATAATGAAGAAGCAGAACGTATCCTTTGATGAAGCCCGACTGATACGTCAACAACGTCTTCTGAAAAAGAATGTAAGCTTATACACGGAGGACGTGCTGCCCTTCCCTTATTGCCGCATAACTGATACCGCTCCGAATTTTTTTTTTTGTAGAACGTCGACCCTACGACTGGCTTGCCTATGGACCCCAAGTTCGTCTCATTTGGGTCATAAATTGCTTAAGCCACCCACGCCTCCTTCTTACCCTATGTTGCAATGTGCACCCTTTTGTTATTCCCTTTTTTATCTTTTTCTTCTCCTACAATTAAATGGCTACAACCAATAAGGTGTGGTTTCAAAAACGAATACACTTAAATGAATGCCAATATCTACGAGTAAAAATGCAAGTTGACACTGGATACAAACTGCTTTATTGATCTGTACACGTCCCATCCTTTAGTTGGTCAGAGGTGGATTTGGACGTGAACATTACCGACATTTCATTCCGAATGAGCATTCAGCAGGCACTACAAGCAAACTTTGGTTTGGTAGGCGCGTCGATCGCGGTGGATGTCCTCGACTGGGACGAAACCAACCACATCGGGATCATTAAAGTACCACAAAGGTAGTAAGAATCGATGCGAAGGTATTTCCTAATTCATGTGCGAGGGGCATCTAGCGAACTTGTTACTGTCTGGAGCGCGTTGTCGATGCACCAATTCTTGATTGCTGGTCAACCTTGTGCGTTTGATATTCTTGATTCATCGGCACATTTGATCAGTCTTGCTGATCATAGCCGAACTGGACGATAGAAAAGAAAAACAAAAGAAAATTACTTTATTCATCCAGAAGACAATTTAGACGGACAAAACTGAGGTAGCATGGGGTAAAGAGTTTTACAATGAAAAGCAAAAGGTGTGTTACGAATAACAGACACCGGTCAATTTATTCGGCGTTGAGATTTCATGCACCGTAGTGCCATCTTCGGTCCTAAGAGTTGTTTCTGCGGTGGTCACCGTGCTTATACTGTCATTCCCGTCCTGTTTTGTTGATATGGCTTCCGACGCAATGATAGGCGACGGAGCGTCTGATGATGCGGCGATATTGGAAATAGCAGTTGCGGTTGGTTTAGGTGACATTGTGTTTGAAGCATCTGGAAGGGGCGATTCTTGGTTATCAGTATCAAGGTCGGGTGCTATTTGGGTAGAGTCTGGTGCTACTGGCTCTGGAACTACTTGTGATGGGTGAGTGGGGGGAAGCGGAGAGCATGGTGTCGCTATTGAATTCACGGGACTAAGTGCACCATAACTGAGGCATGAAAAGCGATTTGCAAGTTTTTTGAAGTGTTGAAGCCAAATTTGTAGATCACAAGCTGACTTCGCTCGGAGTATTACGGCCTTTCTCTGCCGTTTTCGGAAAGATCGAGAGGAAGCCCAACTGCTAACTAAAGAAGACATGCTGTTTTGTAATTGCTGAGCAATCTGGTGATGTGGCTCGAGCTCAAACACCAGGTTATGGTGGAAATTTGTCGGCGGAGAAGATACAGTGTAATGTGGAATGTAAATGGATGTACTAGGCATGGTGGGATACGCTTTAGCTGTATGATATTCATGCAGGAACCCAGCTGGCTATCACGCTTAATTGATACAAGGTAAAACGATAAGAGAATAACCAAAATCTCCTACCTGGAGTGAGGACATACATATATTCATGCCAATGATGTAGTACAGTTGATTTGCGTTCCATCCGAGCAGCAAACAGTGGCTGTAACAGTGGATGCGACTGATTTGGGTAGTGTAATTGATCTGGATGACGAAAGGCCGCGTTTTCAGAAATCAGATGGCCCTTTGCTCGCTCAGCAAAAGATTGCCAGTCTGCACCAGGTTTTGCTTGCTCAAAGACATCCATCATCCTTTGAATTCCCTTGTCCAATCCAAGAACATTATGCTCCCGCATAGAGTATATCTGACGGAAAAGCTGTTGTAATTCTTCCATCAAGTGTTCTTCCGATACCCTGGTTTCATGCTGCAATCGTAGCACAGTCTCATGGATTTTATTTTCCTGTTGATACACCTTGATAATCTGCTTGATGACAGCTGATGGATCGTAAATATAGTAGAGCTATTTTTCATAAACAAAGTTTACCGGCATTGATGATCCACGGATCTTGTTTGGTATCTACGTGATGCGGATGCTGGTCAAAAAAGGAGAGTTGAGCATCCAGTCGCTGGATCCGCTTGGACGCCTCATCTCGCAATTTTGCTAGTGTAGAAAGTGTGAGTCGGTCGTCAGAACGAATTGTTCGTGTCATCCACTTGAGCTCCCGTTTAATGTTGGACAAGGTGGGAAGAGCATGTGTTCGCAAGAAGTTACTAAATTCATCATGGTCTTTGGCATTATCAGAATAGTATGCTTGCCAGCTGTCGCATACAAGTTGGATACCAGTATGACTTCGGTCTTGCACAGCAAAATGAGTGTATAGTAGGGGATGCTTTCCGTTCTGCTTCTCTCCTGAAAATGCTAACAATCCGTCCAGTCTATGATAGGCCTTGCTTACTTGTGATTCGACGTGGGCAAGCGTCTGGAAATACTCATACAGTCTTCTAGCCAAGGTATGCCACGCATCTAGTCTTTCCAGCAGGAGTTGTATAGGACGAATACCGCTTCCTGTGGGAAGGTCTGATAGTACCAAATGCCCTTTTGGGATATTAAGTTCGTCACAAGCAAACACCGGCGGTGGGTTATCGATTGATCTGCCAGAGTCAAAGGGTGTTATGGGATGGCATGGCGGTAAGTTGAACGTTGAAAGAGAAGGAATCAAACGTTTGACAGATGGAGGTGTAGATAGAGGCGACGGTTTATTACAAGACTTCTCTGGTGTAGGCGAAACAAAGTTACTACGTGAGAATAGCCGGTGTTTGTTTCCCATCGGTTGTTCTGTACAAAGAACAACGAAACAAGATTTTAAGGTGATAAATTTATGTTATTCATGCTGGTCACATTGCAAACTTAGGCTGGCTATTAGCATTGTGAATGCGTCGTAAACTGCGTTCTAATGTACTCTTGTTAAATTTCTTTATTCTTTGCTTTGATAGCATAGATATGCAGATAAAAACCTGCACGGTATTTTTAGTGCTTTGGTTCGAGACACCTAAAACACTAGTATGCAATATATGGATTTCCGACAAAACAGAAAGTTGGGAAGATGTATCAGTTAGTTCGGGTCCCAAAAAGGCTAAAGGAGGACAATAAAGCTAGACGGCTGCATATGTTCAGGGAATATAGAACGTGGGCAGTGGCGCAGCAGATGGCAGAAACGAAGTCGATCCATTTTTCCACAGTTCCAGTAGTGCTGCGGCATGCTCGTAGCGAACTATGATAGGCTACTCTAGGTGGCAGTAGAAAACTTCGGATTCTTCGTGGTCTGTGTAACCGCCTTTGCATTTATAAGGACAAGTCTTGGACAAGAGAAGGTTATTTTCACAGTTAAAGAAAGATCAAGAGCTATGCCTCCTAATTGGCATACCCAATCCGTAGAGCAGGTGTTATCTACGCTAAAATCATCTGTAACAAATGGCCTATCCGAACCAGAAGTAAAAGAACGGCAGACGCTGTACGGCCCGAACGAATTGTCTGAACGAGGTCTACCGAAATGGGTCAGGATTTTCCTACGTCAGTTTTTGGATGTGATGAACTGGGTTTTTATCGCGTTTGGAGTGATAGCGTATGTCCTGAGAGACAACATTAGCGGATCTGTTCTCGTCGTCATATCCGTTATCAACTTTCTCATGTCCTTTTCCCAAGAATACTCTGCAGAAAAGACTTTGGCAGCGCTAAAGGGTCTTTCTTCTCCCACGGCTACTGTTCTCCGTGACAAGAAAGAACAGAGCATACCAAGCAAAGATCTTGTACCTGGTGACATATTACTAATTAAGGAGGGCGACTCTGTGGCTGCTGACGCACGTTTGATTGCTGTGTCCAACGTTGAGGCAGATGAGGCGCTCTTAACGGGCGAATCCATACCGGTTCAAAAAGAATTAGTGGTCTTGAATACCGCAGGTATATAACCTTCTCGGATTTTTTTTTTTTGCTTGCTTTGGGGGTTGACGATCGTATTAAAATATAGACCAGCCTTTGGGTGATCGTGTAAACATGATTTACAGTTCTACAGTCATTTCTAAGGGTCGAGGAAAGGCCGTTGTGGTTGCCACGGGCATGAACACTGAGATCGGCAAAGTGGCTAAGAGAATCAATGATGCTGGTAACGGAGATATGACGCGACTTCAAAAAAGTTTAAACAAAATGTCCTTGTATTTACTTGCGCTATCCGTTGTCAGTGCATTGATTGTCCTTGCTTCGGTCAAATTCCAGCCAAACTATGATATTGGCATGTACGCTGTGACAATAGCAATGTCAACCTTACCTGCTGGCCTGACCACTGTTATGACGATATCGCTTGTAATGGGCGGAAAGGCGATGACGAAGCAAAAAGCTTTGGTGCGCAAACTCAAATGCCTGGAAACCCTCGGTTCGCTTACAACCATCTTCACTGACAAGACTGGAACACTAACATTAGCAAAAATGGTTGTGGTACGTTTCTGGACACCAGATCAAGGCTTCTTTTATGTGAGAGGCAATGGCTTGGTTCCTGAGGGCGAGATATATCGTACTTCTGCGTTGGAACACGATCTAGCAGATATGAAGCAGGAGGAACAAATGGATAAGACGAATCTTCCAAAAGATATCCAACAAATGATCCGATGTGCTGCGTTGTGCAACATGTCAACTATCCGTAAACGAAACAATAACATCGAATCGGAAAAATGTGACGATGGCGACGACAACGAAGGATCACCAAGCGAATGGGTTGCTTCTGGCGCTCCTACAGAAATTGCACTGCAGGTTTTTGCCCACAAATGCAACATGGGCAGATCTACTATGGAAGAGGGTGGGTGGAGATTAATAGCAGAGTTTCAATTCGATTCTCAGATCAAGTGTATGTCCACCATTTGGTCCGACGAGGATAGCCAAAAATGCTTCGTTTTTACCAAGGGTGCTGCTGAGCGTATCTTACCGCTATGCATTAATATCGAATCGGAAGACAAAATATTCGCAGTTATTGAGAAACTTGCTGCTAAAGGCCTTCGAGTAATGGCGTTGGCTGGACGTGAACTTGCAGATGTTGAAGACGTTCACGAGAAGCAGCGGAATAGCGTTGAACGTGACCTTGACTTCTTTGGGCTTGTTGGCATTTACGATCCTCCTCGGCCAGAATCCTGTCAAGCAGTCCGTGATGCTCACAAGGCCGGTATAACCGTGCACATGCTGACGGGAGATCATGAGAAAACAGCGATTGCTATTGCCAAAGAGGTGAACATTCTCAACGAAAATACCATGTCACCGGAGCAGATCAAGAAACTCGTGATGACCGGCGCAGAGCTGGATGCCATGTCAGAAGAGGCCATCGACAAGCTGGAGAGGTTACCTTTTGTAGTAGCCCGCTGTTCGCCCGATACCAAGGTTAAGATGATACAAGCTGCTGCCCGACGAAGATACATTTCAGCCATGACAGGTGACGGCGTCAATGACTCGCCCTCTTTGCGTATGGCAGATGTCGGTATCGCTATGGGCAAGAACGGTAGCGATGTTGCCAAGCAGGCTTCAGATATCATTTTGACGGACGACAACTTCGCAACGATCATCAGAGCGATAGCAGAAGGTCGACGGCTCTATCAAAACATGCAACGCTTCTTAATGTATTACTGGATTGGCCTGATTGCCGCATGGTTCGTTATGTTAGTCTGCGTTGCCGTACGCGATCCTTCCGGCAAGACTGCGTCTCCTATCTATGTGATGCAATTGGTCTATATGTTTGTCGCAGTGACCCCTCCTGCGCACGTTCTCAGTACCGAACCCGCTTCCAAAACAGTGATGTTGGAACCACCACGACCCCCGACAGAGAGCATCTTTAACCGCGAGATCCTTTTAGACACTACGGTCTATACTGTTGGCATGATAGTGGCTGCTGTCATCGCCTTTTTTGTACCGCTCTACGGAGTTGGTAATGGTGTCCAAGGGATCAGTTGTGACACAACCTACCAAGCAGGTCTGTGCGATTCCTTCTTCCGTGCAAGAGCGTGTCTATTGGTAACTTTGAATCTTACAGTACTTTGCTCCATGCCGCACTGCCGTAGCCATCGCACATCAGAATGGGACCGCAGAGGTTTGATCAAATCACTCAATACGCACGTATTTACTCGCACAATTGCACTCAACCTTGTTTCACTCCTCGTGTTTATCTATGTTCCTATTGTTGCCATCGAAGGATTCCACATGTTGAGTCTCACCTGGGAGTGGGGTCTCATTATTGGCTTAGTTCTGGCATATATTGCTTTGGGTGATATTTACAAATTTATCAAGCGGAAAACAATGAAGCCCTTGGAATTTCATCCCGTAGACAAGCTATTACTATGACTTAATTTTGCTCTTAGATGTAATTGCCCCGCAATGTTTCCCTTTGCGTAATAATAATTGATGCATAATTGCAAACAAACTGGAAGTTTATCAATGCATTGTTTTTACAGTTTCTTTAAACCGTCATTAATATCGTCTAGATGCTGAAGTTGGAGGGGTTGGTTCCTTCTTCTCTCTGGTTATCCCACTTCTCGATCTGATGCGGATCATTAACCGTTGTTCAACATTCCTGGTGCTTTCCGAGGCTACTTACCCATTCGTTGGGGCACAAGCTGTGATAAGCTCTCCAGAACTGCTTGCAGGGAGCGAAGTCTTCACCACGAGCGGAGATACACTTGTAGTAATCGACGTAATTCTGCCAGCAGCTAGTGATATAATGTTTGTTAACTAAAACAGAAACGTTCCGTGTTCATGCGACAAAACATACTGCTTAGTCTGGTTGGTGTTAGGGAAGCTGTAATAAAAAAGCAAGAAAAAAGAAAAAGGCAAAATGTTTTAGAAAACACTATACTCCATTGTTATCGTAGCGCAATTTGTTTACCGAGCATCGAAACCAGCTACACAATTGAAATCAGTTTAGTTTTCAGCCAATATGCAAATATTCCGAGGTTATCGCTTTACCGGTGGTCAACTTGATGGTCGTTTGTTCAGCGTCTGCCATTGTTCAATTCAAAAAGTGAGAGAAAGAGAGAGGGGTGGTAAACAAGAAGTGAAAAAAAAGTGGCGCGTCAAACAAATAAAAGACGGGGGACTATAGATTTTTATTCTCCGACCACGCGAACTGAGGGGCTCTACGTCATCCCTAGACTCTACGCGCTTTAAAAAGCTGAACAGCTGGGCAAATAAACGTTTTACCGTAAAAGGCGATGTATCCATAAGGACGAGATAGTAATCAACGTGACACAAGAGCCGGATGCGAACAAGTTCAAGGCTCAGGATAATCCATATTGCTTTTATTTCTTTTGTTTTGTTTAAGAGTTAATTGTAACATAAGTAACACGGAACGCAAGCGCCTAGATAAAGCTATATAGGTGAAGGAGCTAACTAGAAACAAAAGTCATTCATTTGGCTATTGCAATACCAAGGCTCCAGATTACGAATTCAACACCACAGTATTGCACGAAGGTCTGTATCTGATTTCCTTCTTTTGCAAAAGCTCACTCTCATGACAGTGCAAGCAGTGGTATCTCGGTGAATATTACTTATTGGTTAATTCAGTTTATGCACGTTTACAAAGAGATATTGATTTGCAGTTGAACGCTTTATTAACAGTGACACAAACTTTAATTTGGTGGTTGATGTCTTGTATATGTACTGGTGCCATTTAGTAAATTAAAGCTGTCTTGAAGAATTCGATACGAAAGTTGTTATGGCGTAGAGAACCGGGAAAGCAAAAGTCACGCAATGGGAATTGTGAGGAAGCATCTGGTAAGTAAAGTTCGGAAGAGAGGTGGTATGTGAATATCCGGTGATAAGGCGCGTAAGCAGATAAATTACGTAGGGGATTATCATAATTCCATGTCGGCATATGTCAACGTTGGATCGATCATTGTAGGTGATGGTTTGGAGATAACCTTGGATGATTCATTTCGCCAGCGAAGTGCAGATAATGCATAACCAATGAGTGACACGCCCATAGTTGCAAAAACAGCGCCCACTGCAAGGAGTATCAAGCTTAATAAAATTGCCTTTCAATGGAGCCTTCCTAACTTACTTAGCCCTTTCCAAATCATTTGCCATTTTAATGACTCAAGTGATATATTACATTCACCCAAGAGCACGGTTAACCTATTGTTAATCTCCTGGACCTCGATCTGGGTCAGCTTATGTTCCTGGCGTGCTTCCGCGCGATAATCATTCATATCCAAATCGATTTCTGCCTGCATCGACACTAGATCTTCATGCAGTCTATTCTCAATCGCTTCGATTTCGAGAGCTAGCGAATTAAGTTCTGATCTTAAGAGCGTTGTATCATTCCGTCGCATGATTTGAACCTCGTTACGTAATTCGGCAATAGCGCCTCGTAGTAAGTGTGTTTCCTGGTACAGTGATGAGCAACGAGTTTATAGTAGCGCTTATTTACATTATCAAGTTGCGAGCGTGATAGCATGGTTTCTTCGGCTCTGAATACGCTATGGTGACATTCGCTGAAATTAGTAGGGCTGCAAACTCTGTCTTCGTAGTGTACCTCATTCGTAATTGGTTATGGATGATCTCCATTAGAATTTTGGATTGCTGTCTAGTAAAACCTGCATTCATTTCTAGTTGACGTGCGAGCTCATAAGTATCACAGCAATGCAGTTTTGCTAATCCAAGATTTGGTTCCTGTGGATTATGAACGATTGCTGCTGGAAGTGGAGGAGGAGGCGGAGGCCCCGCCAAACTAATGGCACGAGGATTGACAGATATACTACGCTCAAAGAGCATTTCAATCGGAAGCAAACTCATCCCAGTTTCTTCTGTGCTGGTTTCTGGTTGCCTCCTGGAAGGTGATGCGGATGACACATAATAAACTTTGCGGAAGTGATGCGTGTGTGTTATAGGCTGATGTCGAATGAATGCTACGATAATTCTTTCATTAGATAACCTGCAATATCAACAAGTATCTGGTTACCTTGGAGAGTGGAAGGTCTTACAATCATGTTGTTAAGGAAGGAAAAGAGATAACAACCTATCCATTCGGAAAAACCATGGTTTTTACTGCCGAATTAAAAATAGAAATGCTTAATTTGGTTCCTTTCTGGGGCAATCGTGCTGGGATCCGCTCTCAAAAACGATTGGATATGAATTGTTTTAAGCAGCTGAAAATGAGTAACTCTTTTTGTGTGCACAAAGTCCACTCACGAGTAGAACGGGAAATCTCGTTTCAAAAATGACAGTATACGATGAAAATTATGCAAACTTTGTTATTTTTTCTTGTTAAATTCTAATTCTACCAGTCAATCTTTGAGGGGTCATCGTCCTCATCGGTATCTTCGTCTTCTGATGATGATTCATTATCCACAATTGGTCTATCTTCTAAGTAAAAAGGTTAATTGAGAGGGAGATATAAAAATATTCCGCTTACTTGATGTGCTACTTAATATGCTTGCAAAGTATACGTTTAGCGATTTGAATTCCTCCAAATCATTGGTTGCTGATTCGAGGTACTTCTGCTGTCGTTCAGCGTCGGATTGTATATCTTTCGACGTGTTAACTGCATGTTCTTCTGCATCAATATCCATAGATCGATCTTCGTCTGCTGTTACTCGCAGATCCATCAAAGATGTCATAAAGTTCTCAAACACCGCGTCCACGCTTGGTAACACATGGCTTGGTGCGCCCAAGAGAGCCTCATCCTCAACTGACCGCTCTACTTCATCTTTAGTTAAATTAATTGCTTCCGCCCTTGCGACTGATGCTGCGTTCAAACTTTGCTCTCGCTGCTCTGCTGCCTGTGCTTTGGGTTGATCGCGCTGACCGAATATGTCATTCAGCATCGATTTTTCGTTAGCTGCATCAAGTGGTGATGCAATAGCGGTCTTCGCGTTTATCGCCATTGTAACAGATCCCTTTGGTACAGTAGACAAGATATTGAGGTCGTATCGATCGGAAAGATATACAATGTTGTTGGCCGCCAGAACATCCCTATCTCCGTCATCACGGGGGATGTATGCTAGCCCCAAACAACCATGTTTCATGCTTTGGACCAGAACAGGTATTGGAGATTTGCCTTCAAAAGTGATCAGCAATGGCTCGCGTTTGTCGTCTTCACTGTGGATAACAGAGAATCTTCCCGAAGAAGAGTCTACCGAAAAGAATTCGATCGACATATTATATTCCCACCATACTATATCAAGGCACGTCAGCGCATAATAAAGCAATCTTTTTCCTAACCATACCTGAGCAAGTAAGTATATTCCACACCGCTAATGTCGTATTTGTCACAGAGACTAAGTATGGGGTTTCAGGCAAGAAATGCAATTTCGTAACATGGTGCACATCAGAAGTTGCTAAGATGCCCTGAATAGTGTTCTGGAAAGGATCCCATAATGTGATAATTGGTCCGAAGGCAACGGCAAGAATACTTCCATCATCAGAAAAGGCAGCCGCTTGGGGCTCATAATCTCGGTAAACGCCAATGGAACGGCAAGTCCATCCTATCTCCCCTTTATCGTAATTGCGTCCTAGGTTAGAAGTCAAGCACCATACTTTGAAGGTCTTGTCGATGGAAGTAGTGATGGCCATTGGTCCATGACGTGATAATGCAGGGTTAAATGTGATAGAGGTAATCGCTTTGCTGTGCGGATTGTCGACGCGAGTATGCAAAAGATAAGTTTGTGTGCTCGGGTCCCACTGCCAGAATTTCAAATAAAGTTCCATAGTGGTCTCTTTATCGTCACGCATATCCACCGTCGCCATCCATTCGCCTCGTGGTAAAAATGCAACATGCTCGACGTGTGACCTGACCATTTCTTTCTCTCCTGCACGCGACACTCGATTGATAGGTGCTACCTCCAGATCCATGACGTGCTGATCTGCATACGTGTTAAAAAACTGGATGGCACCGGGGATACCGTTAAGAACAATATGGTGATTGTGTGGCTCGATCATCAAACCGGTCGTTAACTTATTTAGATCTGTCGCCATTTGAGCTGGCCATCATGATATTAGCATTGATTAAATAGAAGGGGCAAGTACTTACCATATTGTAATCCTTGAATCACTTGATGAATTGTTTGGGAGATGCTATTGACGAGGCGAATCGAGTTATCAGCGAGACCAAGGCAGTAGTACTTGTGATTCGGAGATACGTTGATAGATGTGATCGGACCACCCATACGGGGCAAATACTGCTTGTGCAAAGTCTCTAACTGCCAAATAACTAGTACAGCCTCTTCACCACCTGACAGTAAATATGCACCATCCGCAAGGAATTTCAGAGCACGCACTGGGTGATGATGCCAATGCAGCCCAGATGTCACAGGATGATCAATTGTCTCTTTTGAGAAGCAATAATACAAAGTTATCCGACCAGAGGCGTCACCTACAGCAACACACGATCCGACCGGGTTGAACGCTAAAGTCGTGATACGCTCTGCAGATGTGTAGCTGTTCGATGCTTTTTAGCAGTAGCTCCAGCAATTATTTTTCTACATACCATTTCAGCTGATGGGATGGCACATCTTCCTCACCCTCTGTCATATGCCATACAAGTAGTTTGTACCGTCCTCCTGCAACCAAAAATTTCCCATCCGGAGACACGGTTATATCAGCACAATCCCTCATTGATAATATCTTCCGGAGCCGTTTGTTAGTTGAGTCCTCATTGCCAAGACGATATCGGTAAACAGCTGTATTTTCCTTAGGCTGATGCTCTATGGATAAAACCATTACTTTCGCCAATTCTGTGATTTTCCTTATAGCCGTTTGACCTTACCATTTTTGTTTCTTACAACAATATATGCATACTCCGGGTCGCTTGGAGAAATGATCATGTTCTGAATAGCTTGATACACATTGAACGTCTATGGAGGAAGAACAAGGAAAGCGATAAAAAAAAAGGCAAACTTAGCCATGATGCCTTCTTCAACAATGACTAACCTTCAGTAAGATCTCGTCATTGTAATCCCAAAGTTTAATTGTGCCGTCTAAGCTCGCTGAATAGAGTTGCAAAGGATTCTTTGGATTCAGCATCACTCGGATCACTTTGTTACTATGGCCTCCAGCTTGTGGAGATCGGGACAACACTTTGACAACAGCGCCAGTCGCAACATTATAGATTTTAATACATGTTCCGACGCAAGAAAAAAAGTATCTAAGAAGACAACGATCAGACTCTTCCACAATTGCGATCGGGATGCGTACTTTGAATCTTTTGTAAATTCCACTGGATATTCGCTGATCTTCCCGCCTGCTGTTTTGGCTAATGTCAACTCCTCTTTAGGTTCGTGCTTCGGTCCGTTAGCTAATTCAGCTGTGGCGATTTCTTTCTTTTCGTTGTTAAGGTTTTTCAAGTCTTTTTTGCTGGAAATCTTAGACTTGGCTTGCGACTTTGAAGCTTTTTTCGTTGCGGAGACCATATTTAAACGCGTTCGACAAAGGATTGTATAGAATTTATATCAGATTTTCAGGCAAGAATTATCGCTTGAGACGCGCCACAGGAATGAAGGGGAGCAGTGTCGGTGGCGGGCGCGATGATATAGAAAGAATGCTCTGACAACAGTCTTACTTCCCGATGAATGTCAGTATCAAGTGTCCGAAAATTTTCTTTTTTCTTCGAGACGTGACTTCTCTTGTTCCAAGAAGTCCGCTGAACCACAGACGGGTTTAATTCATCCTGTTTTAAGAAGCAATTGATATGTTATCGATCAAAGTGCATTCATCTCAGTTATTGCAAATTAGCATATCAGGTTGAGATATACCATCCCACAATTGCCGCTGTTGCGAGTATTGTTTGGTACTATAATGATATTCATTTTTTTATGGTTTCGGCTACGCACGGTTGCTTTTTAGCATAAAGTATTATTGTTTCAACATATAATAAACTAATTGATGTTTTCATCGTAACAGCTTTTTAATTGACCAGTTATTGACAGAAATGCACGCGAAGACTCTTCATGCCAGGGCGAATTCCGTCCGAACCAAAGCGCTTATTTTTAAGCGGCGCAAACCCCTGTGCAAAAAGCTTGAGTAGAAAGGGACATTCTTTTTTTTAAGCGGCCAGACTGTTCCTGATTGTCGACATTGGTCATGTCCAAGCGTTCTAGTCTAAGAGCTCCATCCGCAGCATCAAATAACACAGAAGGCATCGAATCAACTAATCTTGGTAGCAGGCAGCGGCAGTCGAAAAAGGATGAGGTACCGATTATATAACACTTATCTCGTTACTGAAAAGGGCGATAGGCTATTCGAAAGAAACTAGATCAGGAACTATCCAGAAAACACAAGGGCCAAACACGAATGCGCCAGACGCGCAAAATTGCTGGTACAGTGTCGGCACTTCGTCCGGCCCAAGCCCTGACAGTCAAGGAAAACATGCTTGTCATCGAGGCAGCGCAGTTGATGGCCGCCAAACGCAGCGACTGTGTTTTGGTGGTTGCTGACGATGACCATTTAAGTGGAATATTTACGGTAACGTGAAGTAACAAACAATGCTCTTGCTAATATCAACTTATCAAACGAATAGGCTAAAGACCTTGCATACAGAGTAGTTGCTGAATCTTTAGATGCAAGGTACGGTTAAAGACCGAAAGGCCGACTGAGCTGAAATATGGAAATGAATAGAGAGACCATTGTTGCGCAGATCATGACCAAAGATCCTGTATGCGTAACATCTGACGCAAGTGCCACGGATGCCCTTAACCTTATGGTGACTCGCGGGTTCCGCCACCTAGTAAGATGACTGAGTGGTTGATTATCTGATTCAGACTAAATGTCCTGACATAGCCTGTCTGCAACGAAGAAGGCGATATATTTGGTTTATTAGATATCACCAAATGTCTGTATGAGGCATTAGATAAGATGGAACGTGTGTATGGCTCCTCTCGAAAGTTATACGACGCGCTGGAGGGTGTCGAGCGGGAATGGACCAGTAGCCCTGTTCAGCTCGCACAGTATTTGGAGATGCTCCGAGACAGGATGGCTTGTCCTGACCTCAATACTGTGCTTGATGGCTCAGCACCCGCCGAAGTAAATGTGAAAGCCAATGTCCGGGATATCGCACGTATGATGAAAGAATACCGTACAACTGCAGTACTGGTGACCAACCGCGACGGGCTCGCTGGTATCTTTACAACGTTAGTAAACTCCCATGGTAACCTTTGTGAATTAACCTCTCTATAGTAAAGACGTTGTTCTTCGCGTCATTGCTGCTGGATTAAATCCGGCCACTTGCTCCGTGGTACGAGTCATGACACCTAATCCGGATACGGCATCCCCGCAAACAACCATTATGGAAGCATTACGAAGAATGAACGGTACCAAGGATAAGATTTAGTGTGACGACTTACATATTCTTTTAGATGGTCATTATCTGAATCTTCCTGTACTGGAAAATAATGGAACCGTTATCGGTATGGTAGATGTACTGAAACTCACATACGCTACATTGGAACAAGTAAGTTGTGCACCAAAAAGTTTACTATAGACAGATAACACGATCAAAAGATGAATACTATTCAAGGGAACGATGGCGAAGGTAAGATTTGCTGTCCGTGAATTTGACGGTCATTAAAGAAAACATTTATGGTTAGGGCCAATGTGGTCTCGCTTTTGGGATAGTTTTGCTGCCACTGATCGGACAGACACTGATTCTCAGATGTCAGATTCTGTGTCTCATCAAGCTTCCTCCTTGAACTACCATCCTCCCATTCAGATCATTTCTCCGGAACCTTCGGTATCTTATTCCCAACTTCAAGGATATTCAGAGATATTACCCAATGAGTCTGCAAGTATGGTTGCCAACGATGACGTTTATTCCAGTATTTCTTCCCGTCCAATGTCTCGTCTACGCAACAATGAGGATGATGGTACCTTTGCGTTCAAGTTCACATCTACTGGTGGTAAAACACATCGTTTTATGACAGCACAGGATAATTACATGCAATTATTGGAAGCTGTGCGTCAGAAAGTCATTGGAGAACACATTGCTCACGTGGGGCACAGTCCAAGCGGTCTTCAAGAAGAATGGCTAAGTGTTTCATATCTAGACGATGAAGACGACAAGGTACTCATCACATCTGATTCAGATGTGTATGACGCAGTACAGTTGGCTAAAAAGTTGGGTCAAAGTCGTGTAAAGTTATTTGTGCATGATGCCTCAATAAGTGAGGAGACTACTTCAGCTCCCGCGCCCTTTGAAAGTACACCACCAAGTGGTGCACGTGAAGAGACTGTGAAGCGATCACGTAGCCGCAATGATCGCAGGAAAAGGTCATCACGTTCGGAAGAGTACGAATACGAAGCTGAAGAGAACAACAATTTCCCGCAAGAGATCTTATTGCCTGCTGCTATTGTATTCTTAGGCGTTGTTATCTTGGGTGTCTTTACTCTTTCTAGAATGACCCCCAGACATCGCATGTAAAGAATCAAGGAGTGCAGATTATAGATATACCACGCAATTCCAAAAATTCCCTTAGATAAGTAGCTGAACCTATCGGGATTCGGCTGAAGCCTCACTCTATGTATACTGTCTATCGAAGCAAATTCTTACGCTGCTCTAAACAATTGCTGTGTCCAGAAAAAGGACGAGTTTGGGCTGAAATAAAACAACTATGCTCCATTGTAAACTAGTTCTGCGGAATATATCTTACGTCAACTTACTGCACAATAAGCGTAAATCCATTCGAGCAGCATAGAAGCTTATTCACAGTTAGTGAATCGAATCATAGTCTGAGCTAGGTGTATATTCCCATGCACTCGCAGGAAGAAGTCTAGGGCTTCATAGAATTAACCGGGCTAAGGCTAGAAAGCTCGTTTATTTCAGCTTGCTGGTTATGAAGACATGGAAGCAGCCATATAACTAAGCTCATTCGGGACAGAGATCATGCATAGTGGACGCAAGACTAACTGACCGTTAAATGAAGAGAATCGGTCTAACATACCACGCTTTAAAGGATGCAACATCTCTTTATCTGTGAAACCCAAAAATATGCATAATCCAAAGAAATCGGTCACAACCGAAAACGTATAAAGAATCCTTACTATGCCATCAGCAACTCGGTTGTTTTGTAGCTCCCACAAAGACCATAGCAATTTTGATAGTCTATTAACGTAATTTTGAAAATATCTATGCCTACAGTACCAATATACAACTCGTTTAACGCTTGACCCTAGGAGCATTCAATGTTAATAAAGAATTAAACATCGACAAACCAAAGAATAAGACATACCAGGTGTACTTTGCACGGGCCTTTCTTTGACCTTCCTTCTTACGTTCAACCACTCTTGGATCGCGTGTAATACAGCCAGCTGTAATACTGTAAGCTTTTATCATACTATGCGGACGTAGTTCATACCTTGACGTAGAATCGGTTTCAATTCATCGTTATGAACAAGTAATGCCTTGCCGATACCAAGCTTAATAGCCTGAGATTGACCTGGATAGCCTCGAAATATTAACGAAACGAAAATAGTGATGATCAAGTCGGCTTACCTGAGCTGCCACCACCATTCACAACAGCCCAGACATTGTATTTCTCCAGATTCTCGGTCGCAGTCAACGGTAAAGTCACTTGGTCACAATCCGATGGCCTCTGGAAGTAGCTGCTCAACTCGGTTCCATTGACCATGATTTTTCCTTCGCCTTCAACAACCCAACATCTAGCGATGGATTCCTTTCGTCTGCCAACCGCATAAGCCCTTCCAAGCTCATCCAAAGTCTTTGATTTCACCGTGGCTTGTTGGGTTGAATCAAAGCGTTCATATTTCTGAAGTACACGAATGACGGGTTGTGGTAACGGTTTAGGTAATGATGCAAGCGCATTCAGATGCAATATGATTTTGCGCCATTGTGAAGTCTTTAGAGGAATTTGCAAAGTCTGGGACATCTTATCGCGCAACTTCCAAGAATAGGTAGCCTCTGGGACGGTCTCGGTGTTGAGAGCTGAATCGGATTCCACGGTATTAACTGTCGCTTCTTTCGCACCCTTCCAGTCAGCATACTGTTTGTACAATGCATCCAGTTCAATAAGGAAGTCATTGTACTTGTAATTGCCTGTGAAATATGACAACGACTCTGGTTTCTCGCGTAAAGCCAAAATGTCTTCCTTAGGTTGAGTGTATTGCTGCGTGTTAAGTAATCGTGCAGCATAGACATTTCCTACGGCAACTGCGCCTTTCGATTCCAGGGATCGCGAAACAGCTGATGACAGATATCTGCCGACTGTGGTTACCCCACTTCGTCGAAGGCTGGCCAACATTATGTTTTCAGAACCAAACA
>JNDP01000957.1:0-37762 GCA_000696975.1 Apophysomyces trapeziformis B9324
GCGACAGCTTTGGCTTTGGATCTCTCTTTTTCACAGGTACAGACTTTGCTGGAGCTCTCTCCTTTGGTTATTGTAGTAGAACTTGACGTAATTCTGAGCTGTTCTTTCTTTGATACCCACTTGTCTACCCGCAGCTGCTGCAGATTTTCCTTCATACGTTACTAGATTGAGCAACATAGCTAACTGTTCGTCAGTGTAATTCCGATATGCACCGCGTTTATTCTTGCGAAGTCGAACGTTAATTGCCCTTCGAAAATTTTGTTGCGAGTCGCATTCAGACACGCTTATAGAAGCATTGCGATTGCACATTCAACAAATTGTAACGGACTATAGCAAAAGTGATGGATGAAATAATATATGAAGATGATCCATAACTTTCAATGCAAGGCGCGGTATTATACAGACAGCTATCATGAACATGTGGATGGACAAATCGTTCCTTATCTGACTTTACCCTTGGGTAAGGTCAATGATAATCAGTTAATTTTATGTGAAACCTGTCTTTGGGCGACTGTTAGTTTACACTGTCCTGTAGAATAAATGTTGTCAATACAAGAAAACAAAGAAATGGTTTACTGTGAGTACACCTGATTGTTATCATCCTTTCTTCCTTGTTATTTCTTCTTTTATTGTTGAACTCATCATGGATGATTTTGCGTTTTATATGCGTTCGCTTATCTGGTCTTTTTTCATGTTGTCTCTGACCGCCTTGACAGGCAAAGACTACATCCAGAAGAAAAAGGAAAAAAAAAAAGCCGCTGATGTGGAATTACAGAAGCAGCTACAGGAGGAGGAAAGGTTGAAAAAAGGTATGCACACATCCTTCATAAAAGAAAGTTAACTGACAGCAACCAACCTCAGCAAATCAGTAGCAATGTAATTCTTGTGGACTCTGGGGCCATCAAAACATGAAGTCAAAACTGTGTCCAATGAGAAAAGTCAAAGGTCTGCAATGCACACTGCTATATAATGTATCACGCTTAAAGTATGACAAATAGCTGGTACTAAGCGGACGCGCCAACCAGAACCTCAGAGTGTGGCAGTCAAACGAGCAAAGAAAACGGGTCGAGCGAGTAAGCAAGCAAGCTCCAGTAATACCACCTTTATAGCAAATCCATGTCCTGCATGTGGTTCCACTGAACATAGAAGTACCCGGGCGAAGAGTTGCCCGCAACACACCAAGTCGACCGAGGAGATCTTAGAAGATCAACTCGGGAAAGGTTTCGAAACATTTCACTCGAAAAGTTCTTCTACATTCCGTTATTGTTGAAGCACATCGAGATCAGTTCCGAAGAAAAGTTCAAGAGCTTTCACAATATACCAGAGAGGTGATTGCAAGAACTCAGCTGTTTGTCAACCAGTATATACTTGATCATCAAGTAATTCCACCCATCTGTTTCACTCAAAATTTCTTCTATTCGGTCACGCAACTTGTGATCAACAAGTCAATGACAACTAAAAACGATAAAATGCCAACAGATCTCAGCAGCTCGTGGAGAGAATTTCATGACAAGCACCCTCAAATGCAACAAATACCCAGCACACAATTGAGATCATCTGATGTATTATCAGAAGCTTGTGTATTGCTGGCCACATGCTATTCAAACAACATAGTCGAAAATTTCGAAACTCGGATGCGTTCATTTGTTGAACATAAGCTGTCAGTGGCCTTTCCGGTATGTATCGCATTTTGGTATATCTGAACGTAGTTTCATCGTATATAGAGTATGAAGAAAACTGAGATACAAAATATTGCATCGAATATGCCTTCGAACGCATCGCTGGTGGATCCCCTCAATGGCCTAATTCAATTGAACCGGATTTGCCGTTAGTGGCTATTGTAGATAAGATTTGTGATGATTTAGAGGCACTGACGCCCAAGCCTGCAACACAGCAAGCCATATCGGCGTCGCCTGGCGCGTACATTCCAACGTTAAAATACATCCTGTCTTCCTATGAAGAAGAGCATGAGATCGTTGCTGCTTTCGAAGAAAATTCTAGTGATACAACTCTGCCTCGTCTTTTCTCGATTTCACCAAAGCCAAGTTGTAAGTGGCGCTTTGTTTCAATAAACGCAAAACTTTTGGCAAGTCTGTTATCCATTCTAGAACCGACACAGCCGAGCGAATACCCACGAGTATTTTTTGAAGCGCTTGACCTTACTCGTTTCGGATTTAATAGGTATGGGAAATAGCGATTGTTACCATTAATTTCAAACACTCACTCTGTGTTAATATATACGTACAGCTTGGGAGATTTTACCGGGAATGCAAATCATCGTTTCGCGTGCAGAATTCTTTCTGATGGATTTGCAGTCAATCTAGTTTTCGCAAAGAAACAAAAGGAGAAGGTGCCGACAACGGAGATTGACCTCGAGGACTTTACCATTGATGAAGTCGAGCAGTGGTTCGAACCGTGAGCCGTGGATCCGGGGTTGAATCAAATATACACAGCTGCAGACGGTAGTGGCTCACAGAGGCACCAAGTACGCCGTGTGTTGACAAAAGAGTATTATGCCATGACTGGCTCTACGTGGAGAGCGAAGCAACTCGAAAAACAGAAGGATGCGGCGGGGATCACTCGTATTGAGACCGGGTTAGAGACCTGTAAAACAGCGTCATCAGAGCAACATTGTCAGTTTGTGGAGTGCTTCGCCCAAAATTTTCCAGTTTTGGCAGCTTTTTACGGGCCCGACATGGCTGAGAAGCGTTTCAACAATTACCAAGGAGTACAGCGTGCTCGTGAAGAGCTCGTTAATGTGTTAGTCAACGGTGGAAAAAAGTACTGTAAGCAACGGCGAAGAAAGACTCGAAATAATAGACGAAAAAGGAGGAGGAAGACGCTGAAACGGCGAGAACAAAACAAGCTGAAATGGCGATCAGGGTCAGAGACTAAGTTCAAAGTACTGAAATAATGATATTAACGGAATTTTCTATAGGCCACAACAGTCTGGAATCAGGTCAACGCAAAATAAACCGCACCCAAGCACAAAGAAATGGCATCCAAAGGCATTTCAAGCAAGCAAAAAAATACCATTAATTGTATTCGGATCAGCAATGTTTGATGCTAGTGGACATGCGTCAAGAAAGGGCAAGCGTGCTGAGTTAGTCAACACCTGTTGGAAAATGCTAAAGGGAAGAGAAAGGAGAGGGGACTTGATTGCAACAACAGTCGATGAGTTTTACACGTCTAAGGTTTGTTGTCTTTTTCTTCGTATGTACCCCTTATGATTTATCTACAGGTGTACAACAGCCGCCTTAAGAGAGGGCTGGATAAAGTCGCCACATCCGATTCTGTGTCCCACCATGGTGTAGGAGTTTGCAAACACTGCCGTACACTATGGCAACGAGACATTAATTCGGCAAAAAACATGTTCTATATTGCAAACTCGGTTTGGCGCGGACAAGGTCGCCCCACAGAATTCTGCCGTCCGGCTAAAAACGATATCGCCACTACGAATGTGGTTTCCTCGTAACGAGGATTTAGATCCATACGTCTTGAACGGTAAGTTCAATACTTTAAATTCACGTTTTTCTAACGACTGGTGTTTTCACCTTCCCCAACTTTTCTTTGTGCATATCATCTGGGTAAGTAAGAAAATATTATCCTGGGGAAGCAATGTCTCACAAACCCTTTATCTATATCATTTTCAGTTGACGAAAATTTTGTTCCGTCAATTAACGCAAATTATTTCCCTAATCAACGCAAATTGTTATGCAATAAACAGTAGTAAGCGCGTCGGGGGGCTTCGGCCCCTGCTGGTGTAGTTAAACGCCACGATTCCCAATGCAAGAACCACTGGTTCGATTCGTTCCGCCGCAAGAGTTTTTACCGCAGTCTCAACGTCGCTCTCTACCGTGTTATGCAAAATCAGCTATTCCCGTGGTCGCTTCCCTACCTGTGTCTCAAATCAAATCCACCTCTGGCTAAATTTGTTCTATCATTGTGGTCTGTCGTCGTAGTTAGCATGCTTTTCTCTTGTCTGTACATTCACCCTGTAATTGATCTGTCTCGAGCAAATATGTCTGTCACAGACGCTGTGTTCAAATAGAGACATTAAATAAAACCAACAAATTTAAACGTAGTAAGCGCGTCTTGTTAAAGTCGCGGTTCGCAGTCACTTTGTCACCAAGCGTGCCGTTCTCTGATAGTTTCGTTCCATTGGTTGAAATTGAGCTCGCTTCAGGCTGATCTTGTATTTTTTGATGTCGAAGTCAGCAAACTGCTCAATCAAAGCTGCCATATCTCATCGAGCACAAGTAAGAGCCTTTCCTCTATCAAATCAGTCAGAAATTGCCGGTGCACTTCCACTGGATTTGGTGCTCGTCCCGGTGATCTACCGCCACACATGCTTCACAATCCGATTTGTTGGTTAATTTTGATATTGAATGCAATATTGCGCTGTATGTGGTTTGATCTGCAGTTGTAGGGTCACAGCATGCACTGACAAGCCTTTCTCGTACATAAAAAGAAAAGGAGCCCCTCTTTCATTATCTTTATACAATCGATAGGATCTGCGGTTGGTATTATGGAGACTTCCGATTTTTCTTCGTCCGAATCCAGCTTTTGTGATCACCATCGGTCAAGAATTTCATATCCATGCATTGATCGTAATTAATGACCATTTCTACAGAGATAAGACGAAGTAAATAGAAAGAGAATGAGACGTTAAAATCTGTTGACAGTAGTTAGAAAGATCTCTTGCAGGATCAAGAAGAAATCTGGTATGCTGCTGTGGGTTTCAAGCCAAGTTAAGCGGCAAAGTAAAAGTTTAAAAGAAGTTCACTAAAATATTAAAATGCATCAACTGAATCCAGAGTTATCATTGGTTTCTCATTAACCAACGGACGTGCAGAATAGTCGCAATAGGATACAAAGGCCTGCTTCTTAAGGTTAAATCATTCGGCTTTATAGAACTCTTTGCAATATATTTCAGTTGTTCTTCGTTGTCGGAAGAGGTATGGTTATTTTTACTTGGTTGCTCAATGGGCTTTGTAATAACTTTCAATTTCCATCCACTATTGAAAGTTTCTCTCAGACTAGATTCAACTCATTTACTAGCCACTTACAAAAGTATGTGGCGTCTCCAACGTATCACACACTCTACCTCCCTCAAGATGCCCCTGATAAGTATACATTTTATCCGCTTCCCTAATCATCCACAAAAAAGAGAGCGCAACATGACTTGTGATCAAACTCGGAATACACGTGATGATACTCTCTTCTAGGTTGTTTCAATGGATTTGGAGTCTATGCGAGGACCAAGCCTATCAATATAAACCGTACTTCACGCGTAATGCATTTATTATGACGCATATTTTATTGTAAATTCAAATTTTGTCCTTCCGTCAGCAAAAATTTGAAAGTACAAGTGAAAACTTGCAACTCTTTGGATCCATCCGTCCAAAGCCAAAATTACCAGTCACTAGATTCTCGCATTGACTGCAAGAAACTGCTACTGTTGAAAGTCCCAGTTGATTATTCCATGCGTATTCGCTGTATAGACCACCAAGCGCCTCAGCCAAAGACATTTGTTGTGGAGCTTGAGGAACATTCTGTGCTGCTTAATTGCCCCCTTGAGACTTTTGTCTTGAATCCTACACGTGCAGTGCCGGAGACTCCAGTTGAACCTGCTAATTCCTCGGATGATCTTGCTTCCATTCTTGCGGATGTCGGCTCGCTTAATAAATCTGCTGATAATACAGCAGGTCTAGCGTCGGCTTCACAGTCAGGGAATTATGAAGATCGATGTATTTTCAGAATACCTAGCTTTGAACTTGTGGATCTGAACAGTATTGATGCTATTCTTATATCAAACAGCGAGAGTATGCTGGGCTTGCCATTTTTGACTGAATATATGGGTTACAAGGGAAAGATATTTGCTACTACTCCGACAGTAGAATTTGCGAGGTGAACACTTAAAGATTTTAGTTTCGTTTTGTCAATGCTTAAAATGTTTGATCAGACAGCGGATGGAGGAGCTAGTGATCTATCATCGTCGATTGGGGTCATATGTTCCTCCGCGATCCAAAGCTGAATTTTCTCAACGGTTAAATAACACTTCTACTTCTGGAACTTGGCGTTCTATATATACCATGAGTGACATCGTATCCTGTATTGAAAAAGTTCGGAAGGTGCGATATGCTGAGATCTTGGTAAGTTCCTTTTTATTTCATGCTTGCCAGCGGTATGAACGAACAAACTTATGTGGTATCTGTAGTCGTTACGATCAAATATGCAACTAGTAGCCCGTAGTTCTGGATATTCCCTTGGGAGTACCAACTGGGTTCTGGAAACGCATTTCAAGAAGATTGTCCTTATGTCGTCCTCATCGTTACAAAACATTCATCCTGCGCCACTAGATACCACCGTTTTCGATAGAGCAGACGTTATCCTTGTAAGCGACCTGAAACGAGAACGCTTCGACCACCCTACTTTATATAATGATAACATGAAAAAGCTGCTAATAACAACAGGTCAGACCGCGCCGGAATAAGTAGTCTTGTAAAGCTAATCTAATCGCTCTATAGTCCGAGCATTACGAGAAAAGCATAGTGTGATCTTTCCCATAACCTCAATGGGAATTGTGTTCGATTTGATCAACGAACTTAAGCAATACTTTGCGACGATGGAAGTAACTATGGGTTGGAACCTTCAAAATGTCCCCTTCTACGTGGTGAGCCCGACAGGTGAACGAAGTCTTAAATACGCAAACATCTGTGGTGACTGGTAAAGTAACTATCGAAAAAGATTTTAATGAAGTTTAACGGTTGACAGGATGAACCCTCACCTGGAAGAGCTGATTTATGTCGCCACAATGCCATTATCCCACGGTGAGCTCCTGGAACAGAAAACCCTTCGGGTACTCGACACTCCTGCATGGCAAAGCACAAACAATACGCCTTTGCAAGAACCCTTCGTTGCTTTTGCTGGAAATCACGATAACACTGATAAAGGACCCACTGCCTGGCTCTTGTCACAATGGGGCCATAGTCCCGGTAACATTGCAATATACACCGGTAATTTCATAATAGAAAAGAAAACATACGTTCATATGCTAAATAAGTTGAGTCGACCTAGATACACACATGCCACGTACTGTGGCAACGAGAACACTCCGTGGGAAGAAGATACAGTTTATGCACTTGCCATTGGAAACACGAACTGGCTTATGGGACACGCTATCCTTGTTGCAGACGCATTGGCTATCGACCGGAGATCTTTCTCGCCACCTCGTAGTACCGAAACACACTAATTTAAGTGAATTAATGGAGGGATGCAAACAGAAAGCTAATGTTTACGTCTACGAAGATGATATACCTGTTGATATCGATCTGCATCAACGATGGCGGACAGTAGCACTGAGCGAACAGGTAAGACAACTTCTTTCTTATATATAAGAAAACCTAATCGAAAACATGGCTGAATAGATGGCAACACTCATACGACCTAGACCGCTTCCGGGAGGACAAGGCATGTTTGCCCCAGTAAATGCGTTGTTGAACACATACGACAACGTCCTGGAACTGCACCCTAATGTGTCTGTTCCATCTCATGAAAGTTTGCCGCTTATAATGAAGCCCATAAACGTGGAAAAACTCGTGGAAATACTATGCAAGGTACTGATTCATTTTCTTTCCATAAGACTAATTCGATCTATCACACAGCTTGGTATACCTCTTTCTTCCATTACAGCGGTGAAGACTGAGTCTGGTGGAGCAGTCCTTACTTTTGTCATGAACGGAGAGTCTTCATCTGTTTTGCTCGATGGAACTGTCCAAGTGAGGACAAGCGACGAGAAAATGCGCTTGTTATTACGTGATGCTTTGCTTTCATATTAGATTATTGAATTGCTTGTGTTTGTTTCATCCATTGTATATCTCAATCCTTATCTATGTAATACATTTGAAAACGCTATATTAAGACCAAGTACCAGCTTTTCTTTGAAACCACAATTGGAGCCTTAACCGTAACGACATTTCTTTTGTTCTTATGAAACTCAGAGGGAGAGAGAGAGCACCATTTGTCTTAAGTATACCCATAGCATCTCCGATTTTGCTTATTGCAGCAGCACAAGTGGGCTTTCATACGGCATCTTTCCTCCGGCAGTCAGGAAAACATTCTTCAGAACTGCATTGATCAGATTCCTGCTCACAAGCAAATGTGTTTAACAGGAGTAGAAGTTTCCTCTACATTTTATTCGACCCACATTGTCAGAGCATGGAATACTTAAGTTTTTAGGTGGATGTCATTGCTTTGGCAAGGTATTGGAAAGCCGTAGTGTGCAGGTACTCTGCTTTATTGAATTTTTTTAAGGTAGACCAACGGAGCGGTACTTAATAACATGAAGCAGGTCAAAAAATTTATATGTTATAAATGAGGCAAGCAAAACACTTTGTGGTGGATGTTATGATAGGTCTTTCCTTTTAACACATACTACATTTTCTTTGGAGCTCTTAGTTACTCTTCCGTTGCATTAACCGTATAGCAGGCTTATATTTATTTCTTGTCAAGCATAAATGCGGTTCTTTCTAATAATAAAACTTTGTAATAGTCTAACATAACATTCAACAAACCTAGCGTACCGACCCTTGTCTTGCCTAGTTCCACCGCTTAACGCTGTGTCTTTTTTAGGCTTCTTTTTTGGTGCATTTCAGGTGTCCCATGTGACGTGCGAAAGGAGTGCCCGTTGGGCATGGACTCCGTGGCTTTGTTATGGCTCCCGTGGCACTTCCCTTTTCGAGATACCATGGCCGACACCTCATTCCCACCACTTAAGAATGACCTTATCCTGAGAGCCTCAAGAGGTACGAAATAAGCCAAAAGAAAAAATAGGTCAACTGTTGAATGGCAAAGAAAACAAATTCACAGTCGGTTAGGTGAAAAGGTCGAACGCGCTCCAGTTTGGATTATGAGACAGGCAGGACGTTACTTGCCAGGTACGCTTCTTTCCCTTTCAGTTAGTCGCCCCCGGCCTTGTTACTGGTTCTGAACACTGTATTTTAGAGTTCCAGAAAGTGAGAAAGAACCATAGTTTCTTTGAGATCTGTCGAACGCCGGAACTCGCATGCGAATTGACACTGCAGCCAATCGACCGCTATGCTGGCCTTCTAGATGCCTCCATTATCTTCTCGGATATTCTGGTTATTCCTCAAGCTATGGGTCTCGAAGTGACCATGGTAGAAGGCAAAGGCCCAGTGTTTCCAGAACCTTTGATCAACCCAGAAGACATGCAGCGCCTACGTGAAAATGTGGATGTTGGTAAAGAGCTGGGCTATGTTTACCAAGCTATTACGCTGACACGCCATAAACTCGACGGCCGGGTGCCATTGTTTGGCTTCATTGGTGCTCCATGGACATTGATGGCTTACATGATCGAGGGAGGTGGAAGCAAAACTCTCTCTAAAGCCAAGAGCTGGTTGTGGAAACATCCCGAGGCTTCTCACAAGCTACTTCAGCGAATCACTGATGTTGCTGTGGAGTTTTTAGTTGGTCAAGTCAAGGCCGGTGCTCAGGTGAGGGAGAATGAGATGATGGAGGTTACTTCGTTAAACGTCTTACCTTTTTCTTTTCTTTATTTTTCCTCTAGATGCTTCAAGTGTTTGACTCATGGGCCGGAGAATTAAGCCCTCATGACTTCCGAAAGTATTCATTGCCATATATCCAACAAATTTCTTCCAAGGTCAAGCAACAGCTAAAGGAGAGTGGCCTTGAAGTTGTACCGATGACAATCTTTGCCAAGGGCGCTTGGTATGCTTTGAACGATTTAACGGGAATTGGCTACGACGTTGTTTCCCTCGACTGGACTATTGATCCTGCGTATGCTCGTGAGGTGACCAAGGATCAGGTTGTTTTGCAAGGAAATATGGATCCCTCTGTACTCTATGGTGGTTATGATGCGATCCGGGAAACAGCAACACGCATGGTCCATGCCTTTGGTAAAGACGGAAAGCATATTGCCAATCTTGGTCACGGCATCTTACCAACTGTTGATCCTGAAGCATTGAGAGTCTACCTTGAAACTATTCATAAGGTCTCGGCGGAGATCAGAAAATGATGTTCGAAACCTGCATAACTTCTACTGCGAAAAGCAGTAGATCGATTTATGTAAACACCCAAGATTTGCTTTAAATAAATTTATAATAGGATATTTAATCAATGTTCAATATCCTCTTTTGCATATGGAAAGTCATGTTTTATTGAACCGTTGTGGCCTGAATGTTTTCTAACCGTAAACAGATTGACCTGTATTGCTAAAGGGTAGTTTTAGAATATCTCAAGGGGTGAATAAGTTTAAGCCTAACAAATTCACGACCAAACTGTTACAAAAGGATTGCGCTTATTGGCATAAATGCCTAGATAAATCCCTAGTAATGGCATACCCTCTCAAGAAAAGCTTCCTTAAAATGCTACACGTATGTAGTACCTATTAGACACTCTGCAAAACTGCATCAGACTATTAGTTTTCTTTGGCAGAATCACTGCCTGAAAATTCTACGACAAGTCCTTCTTACTGAATATACCGTCAAAGCCTCAGTTCTTTGACAGATGAAGTTATTAAACAAAATGTACTTGTCGAAGATTGATTGAAGCATCCATATCTAGTAACGATCTTCATGTATAAATGGCCGTGAAGCTTACTAAAGGTACATTAAGTCTATTGAGCAATCACTACCATGCAAATCCAATATATTCAGAGCCGGAGTCAAGACAATGGTTCTCCTATCGCAAGCAATTTTTGAATGCCTTATTCTTTTCTTTAACGTTATGCTTATTCCGAGGGCGGAGCAAATCATACCAAGGTATGAAAAAATTTTACCTGCACAGGCCGCATTAGGCTGCATTGAACACGGACTGCTTCCGCGTAACAGAAATGTAGGCAACAAGAGCTGAAGGATGCAGTTGGCGCACTGCATAGCATGGCCAGGGGCATCAACAAAGCTATTGACGATGTCAGGCCATATTAGATCGGTCAACTCAGGCAAGGGTATCAGTCACCGACTGAAAAGTTGCGAAGTTTTTTGTTGCTTTATTATTCAAGGAACGGTGGTTAGCTATCATGTGCAAATCATCGTCGTGTCGAACTTTCGATCTGCAAAATGCCTGCGGAATTTTCTATTGGTGGTTTCGGACGCATTGAGTTATGCAGTGCACTGGCACAAACAGAAGACTAAGAATAAGCACAGACTACGAAAACAAAAAGATACACATGGACCGATCCACATGATTTTCTCTCGCGTGGCCCGCATTCATCTTGGACGTCAACATCGGAGAAATGAAGATCTTAGACAATGTATCGATAAAGTCGGAAGCAGACCTTAGCCGAAATCGATTATGATCAAAAAACATGCTCTCTGATATAAGAAAAAGAAAAATAATTTTGAATTCTATCACATAGAACTACTTATTAATAGGCTCTATTTTATCTATTTTCTTTTTTTAATGGCATCGCGCTACTTCTAATGACAATTTGAGCTTCCTTGATGACGTATCATAGCGTCAAAACGGCTGAACGAGCGTCCACACAAGTTGCAAGCGTATTCACGGTTAACGGCAGGATCTTGACCCGTGTTACGAGCATGCTTATCGGTTTTTTTATGGCGCTTAAAAACCTGAAGAGTGGCACAGCCTTGTTGGCAGCAAAAGCAGTAGTAAGCGCTGTCCACTTTGGTAGGTGTAGGATGACCAGCATCGGTAGGAGTTTGGCCAGCAAACGCATTAGGCCTAATACAAGGCGTTTCAGGTGTCAAGCACCCCGATTCATTACCAGTGCTATCCGTGAGAGAAGATGGTGTCAAGAAACCAAGTTGCGACGGACTGACCATTGCAAGCTCATGCCAGATACTAGTTGAAGGGAGCGTGTTTGGCATAGTTTCGTAGAAATTCGCAGGGTAGCCCACATCATGACTAAAGATTGAACCCTCAGCCAACCCTTGGTCAGTTAGCTTTTCTTGCCAATCCATGGGCTGTTCAGAGGTTGGCCGGGATAGCTCGACAAAGAGATCATGCCCTATGGTATGTCCGTGCTTGATCAACAAGTTTTCACTGGACATATTAAACTCTGGAGAGAAAATATCTTCCATTCTCTCGCAGTTGTCTACTGAGGTATCAGAACTAGGCACAAAACCAGAATCGGGCTGATAAACTGAAGGGGGAGTCTGTATAGCAGCGGTTCCAAAGTGCTGTCGTGAGGCCTCTGGCGTGGCGTAAAGGAGGTTTCCACAAAGGTATTGGTTAACCGAATGATAAGTAAAGCAGTGTTATAGTTAGTTACCAGATACATCCAAGGCCCTGTTATAGTCCAAGTAGCCGCGAGCACTGCTCGAAGGAGTGGGGTAACCAAAGTAGTCAAGGCCGCCTTGGTACGTAGGGTAAGGTACACCAGTCGAAGGTACACTAGAGGAAGGGACGCTTGGGTTTTCTAGTTCGGAAGGTGGGATAAAGTGAAAGTCAGGTTGGCGGCTAGACATGACTAGGAAGAGAAAGGAATGGCTTGGGTAGGAAAGAAAGAAAGGAAGAAGGGTGAAGAAAGGAAAAGTGATGAGGTTCGAGAGAAGAGCTATGAGGTTGTTTTATAAAAAGATTCAACCACAAATAAAAAAAAGTTCAACCACAACCACATCCTCAAAGGAAAGTGCTAATAAGCTGAAAAAAAAATGGATAGAAAAACGCAAGGAAACGCAGTAGCGTTGTCGCTAAAAAAAAAAAGCTGAAGTATTCCAGGCTACTGAGGGTTCCTGACAACTACAGTCGTTGTATCACTCTGAAAAATAAACCACAATGATTTCCGCAAGTGATTTCCTTCTTTTTACTACTATTCGCTGTAAAGTGCCTGTGGTATTGCAGAACTAGTATTTCCATCAACTGCCTTTGCGACACGTATCTTTGACTCTGTTCAAAGAGGATCCCGATAAGAAAGCGAAACGAGAAACAGAGATCTAGAGTGAATGTCTGATTGACAATGACTCGGGCTGTGTACGTGTTGAGAGCAATCACGTGCGTTATTTTACAACGACTTTCACTCGTACAGGACAAAACCACAATAAGCTACTGATTACTTGCTTCCTTTTCTTTGTAGCTTGGGTTGGTTACTATCTCGGTTCTTTTAGGTATTCATTTCTGAAAATGAGGATCATGTTCGCTCAAACCACGCAAAGTGGAGTTCGAAATTATGCTCGTTTTGGTGAATACAATTGAGAAGACAAGGTAGACCAAGAATATTATAGGTACTAGTAACCCCGTTAACTTATTGAAAGAAATTCTATCTTAGAATTAGGTGACTAAGTAAATTGAGTTAGTGTCTTCTTAACATCCTTACACCAGTACCTGTCTATTCTTTCAAATAAGTATAATTCAGAATACCCAATTATGCATGATTGCTTTCAAGAGAATACGTGTTGACAATCTCGCTTTTCTTTTGTGTGGTATTATCAAGCCTCGAGCATAACTTGTGTATGCTAACAAACGTTTCCCCAGGACTTTAACAGGTATTTAAGACAGATCTTTGAAGAACAACCCGGAAAATAAGTGATCGGAACGTGTTGAAACAGCAGACTGTTAAGATTTAAGTGTTTTTCCCTGGTAGTCATGCAGTCAAGTGACAAGCCTTAAAACCTGTTGATACGCTCCGAGTTGAGCCAATCTCTCTCTTCCTGTCAATAAAGTTTGAGAAAACAATGGCTTAATCAAACCTTAATGTAGGGTCCGTTTGCTCTTGATTAACAAGATAGAGAGCTAACAAATATTCGAGGTATATGCAGCTAATGTATATATGCTTCTGTGAATTATATATATTCACGAAAAGTTCATATACATTCCTCATTTTCTTGACATCACTACAAAATATGATGGCTTATTATGCAGAACGATCTGGATATCTGCAGGAGGTTCTAAACCTATTTTACTTCGCGGGGCCATCTTTAGTAGTCATGCATCGTCGTTCTATTTAGAAGAGATACATTCTGACCTGAGGCCATGCTCTAGCATCAAAAGCTTTTTTTTTTCCACAAAGGATCGATTGCAAATCAAAGGATTTCTGTTTAACCGTAAAGGTTATGTTTTTCTTTAAGAAGAGTGAGAAATCGTGTAGAGACATTCAGCGAGTAACTTGCCATAAAAGTGTGATGGCCGATGCACCTACAATCAATGATTGTCAGTAACTGAATGTGTATCAGCCAATCCGCCGGCGAAGAATACCGCCAATTCTAGAGAATGAGCGCGTGATCACAGATTGTATTTTTCAAATCATGGCAAGCAGTGATGCAGGGGCAATAAGGGGACAACATAGAATCAAATATATTTGATTCTATGTAAATATAGTAGGATTTAGTGGAATGAAAAGAATCCCAAATCGTAGCAAATACAATGACAGCAACATGCTGTTGCACGATCGGACGGGTTCGGTACGGACCTCTCCGTTCCGGCGCATAAAGATCGACGGGCTGACATTGGCGCGAAAAAAACCTTCTGTGTTACGAAACTCACCGTAATGGGGAGCTATCTGCTGAGATAGAACACTATAGCCGACTGCGGCAATGCTAATGGGATAAAAGGCGTCCTTATAATGCAAGCGACGAGAATCAATAAAACAGTCATGGACGGAAATTGTCATTTTTATTCACACGGTCCAATCTCATTCGACGATAAACATGATATGCGAGACTTAACAATGCAGTGATTTGATGAACAGGATATTGGTGAAGAGTATGGAAATTTTACTCCGTATATGCTCTACATCGCAGCTGGACGCATCGGCAAAAGCAAGGTCTTCTATGTGCAAGACCGACTGGTAGCGTTCTACTTCTCTTACGCTTTACTTACAGTTAGTGCGAGGTACCGATGGTTTCTCAAGTATTTCTTGGTCTACATCTTTATAGATTACTATGGCTTATTACAACAGCAACATTGTTTATATTTACAAAGAGCCAAACATAACAATTGTACTTTGAATTATTGCTATTTTCCACACATACGCCAGGTATCAGAAATCAACAACAAAAGGCAGTAACAAAGAGGGGATACATGAACTATTGACAGGTATTGCATAAAACAGAAGTTCTAAGCGTTTCATGCGCGCAAGAAATTGAGGTCAAAGATGTGGCAATGCTAACCACTCTATTTTCTTTGCCTGGCTCTCCAAGGGAAACCCGGTTAGATAGTAGTTCACTTGGATTATTGCAGGTAGAGAAGCTGTGCGCGGTATAACTGAAACTCACTATCTGGCAATAGTATTCACCAGTCGTTGCAAACAGAAGGAAAATAAAGACAACGGTGGGAAAAAACCACAATTGTTGCTTCATAGATAAATCGCTTCGGGTTTCAATGTTTGTAAACTAAGCGCTAGCGTCTCAAAGTGGTTACGACATCACGGTTGTTATGCCTGAACAGGGTTGCAAATGCTGCTTTCTGTATGTGCTTCACCTGCAAACCCATGGAACAAAGTTTTGTCTCCTAATATCTCTTAGAAGAATGGATCAATTTCTGTTTAATTAGGACTAGGGATAGAATGCTTGGATCAATTTACTTACTGTCATGTCCAACAATGCTATGGTAATGTAAGTACTTTCAAAGTTTCTATAAAATGGAGGAAAAATTGCTGAAAAATACATGCTTACATGCTGTTTCATTCATAACGGATTTTGGTGGTTTCCAGTCTATTACATCGATGGATATTATACTCTAAATAAACGGATGGGAACTGTTAGAATCTGCCGGAGCCCATACTGTTGCTAGATAGCAAAGCTTAGATCTCGGTTTATAGCTTTTACTTCTCTTTTGCTTCGGCAGCCACAGTTCTTTTATATATGTCATCCAATTAGTATGTGCGACTTTTAATGCTGTAATGAAAGATTTATGCCGACTTAAACGTTTACAAGGTACGGTAACGTTGTTGACTTAAGTCCCACTAGTATTGTTCATGTTTCGGTACAACGTGATCAGATTCTCCGTTTGTAACTTTGATATGCTGGTATATGGCCTCGACTTCCCATTCTTTTGCGTATAAATAGAACATTTCAATTACATGGAAAATTAGTTTTCTTATAGGCAGTTTTATATAAACTTATCCAATCATATACAACGATCAAACATAAAAAAAATGATAATTATCTACATAGTTTCACTCCATTGATTATTGAGCAATATATAATATAGAAAAAAGGGGCGAGGAAATGAAGAGGGTCCAGCCTATTGAAAAGAAAAACCAACCTATGTAACCGGGAGTGAAGAATTAGCGAGAAGAAGAGGATTTTGGTGATATTATATAGGGTGGTATCCGATACAAAAGGATATAGTGTCGTATCATAGTCGGAATTCCATAGTTTCAAAGACTTTCTTCATGTATTTTGGGGTTTAGCAAGAATTTTTCTTGTGGGCGGATCTTATATGCCGTGATACAAGATCACTACGTGTGAACATCTTATTACATATCGTACATGGATAAATGCGGGATTGAGTAGGGTCAATTCCTACATTCTTGAGGTGCTTTGGCGATTTTAAATGGCGTTTTAAAGTTGATATATGTTTGTAAGACGTTCGGCATGCCGCGCAGCCTAATGGGTCTTCGGAGAAAGGTGACATAATCAATGTCTCTCCAGGGGTTGAGCAATAGCTGAGTGTTGGTGTTTGAGAGAGGGCGGCACTGACTCCTGAAGTGTACCTTTGATAGTTTGATGGACCAATCGTGCTATAGTTCGCTTGCTCAGCAGAAATTGTTACGGATTCACTTTTTGGAAAGTCTTGTGTTACGTTATTCAATGCTGCGTATTGGTTGGTGTTATGCATGAAACGTTCTATTGTCAGTGAATGCTCTTCTTGCTGACTGATGATATCCATTGCGGGTATATGGCCTGTCTCTGGCAGGATAGACCGACGATCATGCAACTGTTCAGCACTCTGCACGAAAGGAAGGCAAGTTGAAGCCTCGGAAACCGATCCATTAATAGGATTATACAGAGCTACGTTTTGTATGAAGTAATCGCTGTACTCAGTTTGTAACGATTGGTAGTTGAGAGCTGCCCCTGTGGTAAAGCCGTCATATAAGTACCCCATTTTGGAACGAAGCGTTTCCTGATCGGCGATAAACTGTTTATCGAATATGTCTGACATCTTTATCACAGAGGCATTAAATGCATCCGAACAAGCGGCAATAGGCGTTTCTGACCGTTTATCCGGATTTGGGATTTGACCTTGGGCAAATACTGAGCTGGCTCCTAAAGATTGTTTTTGGCGCATATATTGTATGCCATGATTGGGCATTGTGTTTACGATATTGTCGTTTAAGCGATCTGCATGCTGTGAGAAATTTTCATGCTGTTGGTCCACGAAATCTGCAATGGACACCTCGGGAAGGCATGGGGCATAGCATGTGGTATAACTAGAATAACTAGCATCTCCCAAATCCGGAAGCCAATGTGGGCACTCTCCCACAGGCGGAGGCAGATTCCTGTAATCTATTGGACAAATTGACACAGCTCCCTTTCCATGGGTAATTTGCGACAGTTGATTGAATGGTGCATATATGAGACCATCCTTTCTATGGCACTCCGCCGGACGACAAGATGCCTGGCACTGGGTGAAAGTTTCTTTACTAAATGGCCCAGATTCCGTTGATACCCAGTTTTGAGCAGTGCAACAGTCACGAATATGGTGTAATAAAGGGATATTACGACCAATCTTCCGTTGGGACTGATTGGTGAGGGAATCAATCTGCTGTTCTTGGTAAGTGCTCCCAATAGGAGAGAGAGCGCCAGTATATATTGTAGGAAAACTCTGGGCTTGATCTTGCAGTGGTACGTTCGGGCTATAGTTAAATTGATTGTATTCCATAAGCAAGTTAAAAAATAATGGCGAACTTCTTTACGAGGTGGGGAAAAGCTTTGCTGTGTAACAATAAGACAAACGAAAAAGAACTCACCTTAACCACCCTTTTAATACCCCAGAATCGAATGTGGTGAAAAAAAGATTATGGGAAATCCACCTTACTCGTTTTAAGATAGAGAAGGGTTTAGCCAGCCACGTTCCTAGTATTAAAAAAAAGGGCGGCGCATATGTTTGACAGAGAAGGAAATGGTGGTTTGCCGGCATCTCTTTGCATCAACTTCCTGTTTCAGGTCTTTGCAAGTAAGAAATAGTTATCCTTACGACTTGTTAAGACGAGAAAACGCTTTATGCCACAGCAAATTAGGTTGTCGCGATACCCATTCCACTACACCAAGCTTTTGTTTCTGTAGATTATTATTGGGATGGTACAATAGAGATAGAAAAGTTTCATGATTAATAAGCCTACTATGCGGCAGACTCTGTCGCCGTTTTATTGTCCAGGAAGTTTTTGACCTTGTCGCAATAGGAAAACATGCACTACAAGCGATGTATATTCAGCAAGCACTTTGTCTACAACGGATTATTGTCATTTTATCCAGTTATCATACTATAACCATGAATTAAAACGTACGGGCCGCAACTTTGTCAATGTTATATAGTAACTTGTTTTCCACAAATATATACCCCCTATTTTCTTTCATTCAAAAGCATGTGATCAGAGATGGCACTGGAATAAAGGTGTTTTTCGACACTTATTAACCTTTTCAATGAAGAATATAGAGCGACATCTTAACCACTTTATAAGATAAGAATAGAATCGTAAGGTTTTATAAATCCAAGCGGTTGGTCACTGTTCCTATTTGCAGATCGTTGAATCACGGGTAAGGAGCAATTCACTCTCCTAATTATACCCAGTTTTCTATAATGCTAAATATAGCCAGATATCGACTGACAGCAGCATTTTCCTTGGTTTGATCGACTGGCATTGCCGCGAAAAAATGATCTTCATGTCGGGAAAAAAAATGGATCCTAAACAACGGGGGAAAATGAATGGCGCGTCTATCAGTTTTTCCCTTTTTAGATATTAAACCCGTAAGGGTAGATAAGGTGTTGCATAAAAAGCTTTGAACAACATATTCAGATGATGGGAAAAGGTCAGAAATATGGGCACAAAGCAAACAAGAGCCGCAAATGTTGTTTACTGACTAACCCATTTTGTTCCAGTAGGGTGACACCATGCTGGAAGGTAAAACAGCTCGATTTGTTTTTGTTTATCTGAGGTAGCTTCAACGTTATATTCTTGGAGATTACGAAGATAATTTTCCATAAACACAACCTAAGTGGGCGGCTCTAGTTATAATGAACAGAAAATGGTTGCCACCGTAGTCTTGCTATGAAGCTCGTCGCTTCCGATGGGACAATACGCTTTTGGTTTGCACTGGCAGCCATGATTCGCAACGCTTGGTGAAAGAAAAGCAAAAGCTGAAGTTTCCCCCATTTATTCGGTGTACTTCGATTTCATTTCCATTGTTTACTCGGATGTCTCGAAAAACGCGGGTATTTGAGGAATATTTGTTGCTGAGGCACTCACTTAGATCAACTGATGGACGATAAACTAACATGTTACGCTACCTATTAATACTGTTCTAAGGACAGTCGTGGTCCACACAACGGCTAACAAAGACATTAACCGGCGAGAACAAGTGAGACAAAAACCAGGTCCATAGGTAAATGACAAGCTCATTACCTCTGTTGACAACAAGAAACTACATAATTGGTATGCGTTATCAAACTGAGCTGTTGCAAAGCATCATTCTGAAAAGCATGCTAATAATTAGGTAACAACTAGTCGTGAGATTCAGCTTGTTTGTACAAGAAAGAGCACTCAAAGAAAAGCAAAGCAATCATCTGAATCTGTTACCATATATTGCAGTCTTTCTCCTGGTCCCACCTACAACTGGTAAAACCCTCACAAGAGGATCCACAAAACAGAAAAGAAAAGATGCTAAAGTTCCCCGCACATAAAGACTGTTCCACAACTTTATTCTCGTGCATTTACTCCAAACATATTCACTCCAGATGGGCAGTCTTTCTATGACGAAGCAAAGAATCGGGTCGGCTGTAGGGTCTAAGACAATCATGGCATACGTAGGAGCTGTATTGCCCAGGTTCGGCACCAATGAGTCTGAGGTGGGCGTTGGTTTTCTCATGGCGTGCTAAGGAAGCCGGACTGCTATATCGCTTGCCACATGGGATGCAAGGGAATTTATATTTTGTAAAAGATGCAGTTGTGCACGACCCTCCAGAAGTAGAATAATAATCGGAGGTTCCGCTGGCATCTGAATACGTCTCCGGAATCACTGGTTGGTAGCAAGCCCCACCGTAATAGCAGCTCTCCGCATAGAAGACCGTAGCTGGACTGCTCTGGAAGGATGACGATGCGATGTTTTGGTCCATGTTATGGACCGTATATGGTGTAGAAGTCTGTGCACCATCTTCTCCGCACAGATCGTCTATAGCAAACACCAATTGATCTTGGAGGTCTTCAGAATGATCAGCATACCCGTTGCCCACCGGGAGCCCCGAGCTATTGATATCTCCTTTTGTCGATGTGATTCCTTGGAAAACGTGCTGCGCATTTTGTGTGATTTCATTGACTCTAGCATCCATGTAGTTGTTTCTAGGGGGATGGTCCAGTTGAAGCGGGGTATATCTATGCTGGCCACTGAAACCTGCAGTGGCCAGCCCTGATGGTGCAAGTGCGTCTACCTCGACGGCACAGGCATAACCAGAAGCGAAGGAGTTCGGAGAGCTATTGATCGTATAAGAGGACCCCAGTCCTGACTCATCATTGACCGGGCGATCTTCATACGTAGACGCTTGGTATATTCGAGGGATCGAAGACGAGAACGTACGAGCTGAATAGCTGCCATTAACTGGCACTTGGTTTATAGGTTTGTAGTCTGTGTTGTATGGGTTTAAGTTCATTATGGGTAAAAAAAAAGAAAAAGAAAAAGGATTGACTATAAGGTAGGACTGATGGGGTAAAAAAAAATGTGTATATAGAGTGTAAAATAAAGAAAAAAAAAAGAGGAAACAGTTGTCGTTGCTTCTGTATTTATGCTGAATTGTGGCGACCCCACTTTGTCCGTCTTTGAAAAAGCCCAGCAAAAATAGAAATGGTGGTTTATTGATGTGCGTGACAAGAACCACTTTATCGGAGTATCATTTTACGTAGCAAACTGACATTAGACCAAGTCTCGGTCATCATTTCTCACTGTTCTCTCCGTGTTTTGCTGACAGAAACGGCTTGTCGTAAATTTTATATGGGCAAAAGTTTCATTCATTCTGTAAAGGGGTATATACTTCTGAACCGTTTGACGTTATCTTTGTTGGCGGCACCAAAACTCTCTCCCCCCTTTTCCACTCTTGGCAAGAGGTAAAAAAATTTTTTGTCAGAAAGAGCAAGTCATTCAACTTTATTCGAGAATTCCTTTTAAAGTACGAATAAATAAATAATCGTATCGTTCGATAACCGGATTACACAAAAATCGACGATTAATACTGAGTTTAGATACGACGATGGCTCTGTTTCGAAGTATAAACGTAAAAATATGATTCCGGAAGAAGATTTTGGCTCAGCATTGAATTTGCCTTTTTTTCTTCTTTGCAAATATGCTTTATTTCAATTGTCCAATTTTATAACTATCAGCTGTAAACCTATATTCTAACGTCCCATTTCAGAGCCTTCTTATGCGATTCACGACATTGCGTTGCAAGGATAACCGGTCGGCGATATCGTATATACCGAAAAAGATTGACCTGTGTAGCGACTTTGGGATCTCCTGTTTCACAACCCATCCATCTTGACAATGACTCGCCATAGCTTTGAAAACAAGTTATAGCACAGAACAGTTGAAATTTACTCTCTCTATAATGTTTATAGCAAAATCGATGTGTAGCCAGTTCAATAATCCTACCACATACAAGTTGGCCTTACAAAATCACCATCTATCAGAAATTCTTATCCTGCGCGAGTGATATATAGATATATCCTGATGTACAACAACAATATGAAATTTTCTGAAGATTCATACGGCGTATTTGAAAACGCAGTGCAAGTTAAATGGGCTTTTACTAGCGATTTTTCTTTCTATAACCTGTCGAAGATGTAGAGGATTTCCACAATGGTCTTAAGCACATCTAATTTGCTCAATCTAAGACTTTAGATGAGAGGCTCTGCAAAAAGAGTACGGTTGCCGATTCTTTCTAAGTTGCCGCTCTTTAAATCCAGTAATGCCACAGCGATCATGTTGAAGCGAAGAGTAACTGAGAGGAAAGTTATCCCATTTCGTCCAATAGGTTGCTAAATACGAGATTAATGATAGAAAGGATAGGATATTACATGATAGTACTGCATATTCTTGGAGCGTTTTTTTCTCTTGTATTTTTTTTTTAGTTTGAACGGCATATGCACCCCTTTTTCCTTAATGCTTTTTATCACGTGGCGTACATTAAAAACAAACAACGATTTTAAGTTTATGGAATAGTTCAAAGAGGGATGTCGGAATATTGACGATCGCCTTCAACGGGCAGAATCCCTTTCTAATCTTTGTTTAAGTAGATCATCAGGAAATCCCATATTCATTGTCTCCTCCTATGGCTTGTTCATGCCAGTATACACGGCCAAAACAATGCTTTTGCTTAGAAATGCTTACAAATAGTGAGTTGAGCATGAATTTGTTGCATCACTGATGTACCTGGGAAATGGTAAACGAGTTGAGTCCTGTTCCTCCTACGGTGTCTGATTCTCTAGGAGTACTATGTTTATACATGTTCACGTATGCGGATAGGGCAAATTGTGGTATGATAAATGGCACTGCAAGACTCTCCTGTTTCTCCCCTGTCCGCGCCACACTGATCTACCAAGAAAACATAAAGACGGATAGGGAGAATTGAATATCTAAAAGAAAATAACTTTATTTTGAATATGCCCAGTTCTAGAAAAGTTTTTTCGTTGTCATACAGCATAGAACTACCATAATTGCTTTCTACCTGCAACAATATTTAGAAATTGTTCGCCATAGTGCGTTTTCCCATTCTTTTGAAGAATTGGATAGTTTCTGTGCGCAAAATTAAAACAGAAGCATCGTATGCTCTTTCATGGCATTATAATTGGCAGGTTATTTTAATACACCAATCAATTTCAATTGTTTATGGCGGGTGATATTAGATTAGTGGCAATTCAAGAAGCAATGTCATGATTGACATGCGTCACCAAAAGTCCGCTGCGTGTAATAAAGCAAAGATTACTAAGAGTGTCACTGATATAGGTTCTCTCTATTGCATCAATGACTTCTGTCTGTGCGAGGCTTCCGAGGTTTAACCAAGGAAAAAAGATAACATTTTAGATCAAGGAACGGTTCTTTTTTCGTTCCTAATTCGTGCTGTATTCTGTACTTTTTTGCTCGTATTCATTATTAGACCGTGATATGCTTAAAATGAGTTGTAGAATCTAAAGGACGTTCCTGGACAATAGAGAGTTTAGGAATTACTAGTGTGTATATTTTTCACCAGAAGGGGAATCGCCGCGTAAGCCCTTTGAATGAATCCAGGGAATAAACATACTATATCTGTGAAACGAATTCTGTAGTATATAATAGTTAAACGAAAGATAGCAGTCCAGTGGCATTTTATTTTCTTTCTCCAATGTTTTGCGCGTTCAATTGGGTGAACAGAAACGTATCGAACTTTATTTTTTGTGTGTGGCACCGGACCTTGTCCCGGAAACATACCAAGAGAACTTATTATCTCCGCCATGCATTCACCTCCCTTACGATGGACACCGAAGAAGGGGGAGCCAAGTGGCTACTCTGGGGGCAGGTGGTGAACTTTAAGATAATTACAGTGGAAACAGTGCGTGATGCCCGAGGTGGGGAAAAAAAACACAGCACAAATAAGGTCAAGTGGGCGGCAAACTGGACTGCTCAATTTTTCCTTTGGCAACAGTCATAGCACAAGAAAACACGTTTTGTTTTCGCTGAAAAAGATTGATAACAGTTAGTTTGCTCAGCCGCTGAAAGCTATTAAACTAAGCCAATGAACACATTATTGCCTATGCTGCAAGCCAACTTGTTTCCGCAGAACACGTGGGAATTGGAACACTCTGTTCTTACAAGAAAAGGATTCCCCCCTCACGGAGATCACTAACTTCGTGCTTGCCGTTTTTATCGGTTGCCATTTTCTCTAACACTATATATTAAGCAACGTTAGATCCTTCTCAGCTATCGCTACACATCAGCATATCCTTCACTTTCCCTTTGAATAAGTTTCGATAACATACACTCATTCATGACAGATTATCCATCTATGCCCATTTTCGACGTTCTATCCATATGCAAGAATAAGCCTCCGATTCATGCCGCAACAAACGCAACACATCAACATCTGCGAAAGCCTGTCAACGCCTTCAACCAAACTATGTACCACGACGACCAATTTTTCGACCTCCTTTCCTCCTTTTCTAACTGTGCTGTCACTCATGGTCTAGTTCTGGCAACTAACCATACTTATGTGGATATGCCGGCATGCAGTTCCGTTGTCCATTCTAGTACAGTTGAATGCTCTACCCCGGAAGTACCAATACATCCTTCGACAGATACCATTGCCATCAGCACAACGTCTTCTTCCATGGCTGAAATTTCTTACACAGCTACGATGAACAGGGACCGTATAATTGTACCCTCAGCGCCTTATTCCCAACAGGCAGCTCTTGCTAATGGAAGCGAGCTTATCAGCACTACCGAAAATTCTTATACCTGTCATCAACCTATATTGCACGCTGGCTGTTCTGGAACGCCACAAAGTGCTTTGCCAACAAATTCGGAACCGATCCAGCAAGAACTCCTTCAGATTCAGCAGCCTATTTCCGAAATGGAATGGACTATTTGTGACCATAACCAAACTACTACAGTTGATTCTCCAACCAGAGACTTTCAGAGAGATTCGCTGTCACTGACTGTTCCTGAACAGCCCAGTTATCACGAAGCAAATTTTCCAAACGCATCTGGGACTTCTTCAGACGGCAGTGTCGTATCCGATCAGAGTCCTGCATCTAGTCATCTTTGTATTCCTGGAGAATCTTGGACAGACCTTTTGCCGTTCAAATCTCGGTTTCCATGCATGCCATGTGAAAGGTCATACAGTAGTCCAGGCGCTCTGAAACGCCATCAAAGAACAGATGCACATCTCAAAAGAGTGGGTGCTGATCCTAAACAGTATCATTGCTACTTATGCCGAAAATGTGGGAGGAGGTACAACCGTCTTGATTCGCTTCGCCGCCATGCAAAAACTACTCATAGGAAACCATTATCGTCATGATAGTTGAACTGTCAAGAAAAAAGAAAAAAATAAAACATCACATTTTGATTATGGATAAAACTTAACGCTCTATTGATGTTTTCTGCTTATTTCTTCCCTCTTTTCGTACCAATACATTGCAAAATACGCAGGGTTTATGGCAATTATAAGGAACGCTAATATTAGGATAATATGTAGATAAGGATAACATGGAACCTTTAAGATTGTAATATTAAATCAGGACCAAAGAGTGGATACATAGAAGGCAACGAGGAAGCCCAGATCTAAGGGGAGATGCACCGTCTGCCGTAAGCTGAAATCGTGACAAACTTGTGGAGAATCAAATCGACTTCGGTTTGTAAGGAGAGTCCTGGGTGACAAAGTTTTTCAGGAGATGCAAGGAATATTTTTAGGACAATGAAATAGAAGAATTACGTGTTGTTGCGAATACGAACGTAATATAGTAAACCGTTTTTATTAGCAACTTGTTGATCAACTCTTAAAAGAAGGGATGTCCAACGCGTTCTTATAGATATCAATGGCAACGACGCAGAAATCAGGCAATGAACCGAATTTCAGAGGGCTTTTTCTTCATACATTAGACTTGCCACAGGCATAAATCAGAACGTAAGATAAAAAGAATTCTCTCATATTTCTTTCTCGGCTTAGGTTTCGGAATGTCGCGCAAAAAAATGGAACCTAAATCGTTTCAGTGACGTATACGCACAGAAACTATAACATTGTCTGACTATGGGCAACTACGCGCCATGTTTTTACTGTCAAGTATTGCATATCTTGTAACGTTCTCGAGATTCTTCGTTTTACTGATTTGAGGGTTTAAAATAGATGTTCTCAGTTTCTAACCATCAATGGATAAAAACCCGTAATGGCTTGAGAGAAATAAGCTGTGTGCAAACAATTAAGAATGTTGCCCATATGACCAAATGAAAAAAAAAAAAACAAAAGTTATTTATTGCCAAGACTCGCGGGAGCTCGATTGGATCTATTATACTTTATGTCGTACGCACTGATGCGCCAATCAAAAGAAAAGAAATTCAGACAGATCATGTTGTTCTTAACGTCCTTGAGTGCTATGTTCGTAATAATGGCCAAACCGGCCATGTTAGCTATACGTACATTATCACGGTGACATATACTTCGGATCCCAGGAAAATTGACATCGTCTAGTTCTTTATATGGATAAGATTACCAACAAAGAAATCGAAACACCGGGTCATACATTACCTATTTTGTACTTATTCGGAGTTGAAAATTTCCATCGTCCAGACATCTGAGTGGGGTATGTGTTAGGCATGACATAGATCAATCTTCCCCCAATTCTTGCCATGGAAATTCTTTTTCCGTCATTCAAAGTACTCGTACATGTTGTCCTCCGCAGCTTTGGTAGGGGAACCAGGAGAGTTGGCTTGAGTAGGACAAAGGTGACCAGGAAAAAGAAGCTTACGGACAGCCTGCGGAGTTAAGTCCGAACCGATTTACAATTGGAGATGGCCAAGTTAGCAACAGTCTTTTCTAAGCAATACATAGACAGAACGCGCTACTAACGATATAATGAATGCAACAAAATCAGCTTTTTCCGGGAAGATCTGCTCCGTGTTTTATCTTCCCCTTCTTTATCTTGTATTCTCCATAGAGTATCGGCAAATTAACCGAGTCCATAGCCAAAAAGAGACACACAAATGTAACCAATCACGACGAGATAAAATAATTATTCGTTTAAGGCAAAGGTGTGCTCATGGGTATCGGAAGGTATGTCCTACTGAAAAACTTTAAATAAGCATAATATGAGCAAAACTGAAGTTGCGATGGTGCTAAGCGGAGCTTAGTACCGCTATCATACTCTTGTTCTGGCTGATGATTGTTTACCCTAATAAATGGAGAAGAAACAGCGAGAGGATGATGTGTAAATTAAGTGATACAAAGTCAATTAACCTTAGCCAAATGAATTCTTGCCATGTAAATAACTCTTGTTACTTCTGCTGCAAGTTCCAGTTTGCGAACACGTTGTTGCCTTACGGATTTTGTGAAGATCGTGATTGCTGTGGTCTTATTTACAGTATAAACGCGTTTCGTACCCAATCTTTCTGTTCCATGTTGACTACTTATTGAAAGTAAAACAGTTCGTCTAATGACTTTGCATTTACAGATGATGCTTTGTTGATTTTGCAATGCAGGCTAATTCGCTCACGTCGGGTTAACCTTTCCGCTTACTAGGATTTAGTGATGCGATACCAAGAACCAGTCAAGTTATTGACCAAGATTAGAATGCTTTAGGTTTACAGTGGATATGATTTCGAGATCCGGACATATAATCGCGCCTTAATTACGTCCTTGCTATTAAAAGCTCTGCATCTAACATAATAAGCAAATGATACAAAAAAACTGAAACGTCTATGTACAATAAGTAAGTGAAATCTAACTTAGCATATGCATACAAGTTTATGACCAAATGTTCAGAGAGTGATGCATACTAACCAGTCGATGTAATATTATGAAGTGGAAGAGTTCATTGATTTTGCTTGCTACACGTTATGCAGATTCACCTTGTATTTGCACCTTGTCTACAGATATGAAAACTTGGATGTAAAGAAAATGTCACTTCCCCTGACTGCTGTCTTCAAAAATGTGTGCATAGTCGTTTCTTTAGTGAAATGCCTAATTCGTCTTGTCTGGTCGGAGAGATCGGTTACTGCCAAACCTTAAATGCTCGAGCCACATGCGACCTTTGGGCATGATTACATCTAAAAAAAAATTCCACCCATAAAAGACAAAGATAGACATCATAGGGACCACTCGAAACAGGATTTTGAAAATGAATCGAAAAGCCACCAGTTGTTACAGCAAATGGGATAAATAAACCCTGGATTATTGGATGTTTGTGTGTATTTGGTACATTAGCAACCTTTAAAATAATCGAGCCAGCGAATACATAAAAGTTGCGGTGAGGTTGAATTAACATACAAAAAGTTCTTTTGCGTCAAGATTGAGGCGCCTTTTCCCTTTACGACACTGCAGAGCATTCGTTCCCACTACAGATTTCCGTCCTGGTTACACGGCGCATGCGTCAGAAAATAGTCACTAGGTCTCAAACCATGGAAGCCACATGGGCATGCTTCATGTGTCTCACCATCGTATCTTTTCGACCAAATGACTTGTTACAGTCCTGGCATTTGTATCTAGTCAATTCCAGAGGCAGTTTTCCACTTAGTGCCTTGTGATGTTTCTTGGACAGTTGATGGCGTTTCAGAATACCCTTGCTGCCGTAGACTTTCTTGCATGGTATGCATTGCAGTGAATGGGCAACGGTAGGCATTGTTTCCCTTGCTATTGCAGGTGTGGAGCAATAGGTGAGGTCCGGCGTTTGATCTCCTTCTTCTGAATTAGGCTGACTGCTTCCGGCTCTTGAGGCGCTAGCGACGGTAGAACAGGGTTTTTGAGGGGCAGGCTCCGAAGGTTGATACTGCACGCAAGGTTGCAATAAGTGCTCATATATAACATCATCGTTGATCGAACAGGTACCCATTGAAGTGGGGTTAATATCTTCATGGATAAAGAGACTGGCGGTGCTTGGTGCTTGAGTGATTTGTAATAAGTGTTCAAGGTAAGCTGGAGTACAGTCAGGAAGGAGAGAGCGAGAGGAGTTTGATGGCTGGATAGCCACTTGATTTGTGTTAGATACGAGAGTCGATATACGAAACAGCATTTCATCACAAGCCTCCTTCAGTCTATAGACAGCATAATGATGGTTCGTTATTTCCTGTCGAAAAGACACCAGGCTATTGTAGACAGCGGTAGTAAGAGTGTCATCAGGATCATTATGTTGAAAAGAAGGTTTGCAAGGATTTGGGTGTCGACGATCCATTTTGGAAGTAAATATCGATCTAGGAAAAAGACAGGTCAGATTATCTTTAAATTTATAGATTTTTTTTTCCAGTGTTGCATAGCTATCCACCCAAAAAAGGACCCCTCTCTCGTGCTGATCCATTGTGGCGTCGAAATGTTTCTTGGTCACGGCATATGACACCTTTGATTGGGTATAAGTCTTGGATGTGGTGGCTAAGTTGGAGCTTTCCCTCATTTGTGAGCTCGTTTGCTACCGCTTCTACCGACATTTCTGCAGTCTAATAGACGAAGAAGGTCACAAGAACCTGTTCTTTGGCAATTCACAAATTATTCTTAACAGAAATAGGAAGATCACTCGATAAATTAGGGGAAACGACGGGTAAGCAGATGTACGATAAGCGGATTGGCGAAAACAATGGCAGATCACGCGTGGTGCAAAAGCTTTCTTGATATGGATAAATCTTGCCTTTTGTGAGTTTGTTCCTGTCTGCACTAACTGTGCCACGATCGCACCGATGCTAGCATTGCTTCTGTCTTCTTGGCAAACGCCCTCGGCAATCCCCTTCAAACGCGGTCGACTCAACTTTCTCTTCTCATAAAGCATCCACAAGATCAATGGTGTATACATAGCGTCGGGAATAAGCACAAGAACGGAAATGGAACCAAGAATGGCAAAGAAAGCTTAAAAGAGAATTGAAGGAAAAGTTGGTTGGCTAGCCGGGGAACCTTTCCGTGTAACGCAAAACAAACAAATCCCGTCTGTCATATAGAGAGATTCATCCAATGATTGCTTCACTGTTTTCATTTAGTGGTAAACCTCGGGTGCGACATTGCCAAGCTCAAAAGGATGATGCTTACTATGACGTGTGCTCATAGCAGACTAGCACTCAAATCGCAGACATCTCCAACAGTGTCAGATAACTCAGATATGACAATTACCTTTCGTGCTTCATCTAGTGACTGTTTGCAGTGTTAAGTGCATACTTGCGGTCTTTTGATTGCTGAGCACAAACCTGCCATCATGATCCGAAGCACTATAAGGAAGGCCTGCTATAGCCATTTAGACGCCAACTACTCGTTGAAACCATTTCATTGTTTTCCAAGGGTTCCTTCTCGTGTAATTATGTGCTTGCGGAAAAAGAAAAACAAACTGCTCCTTTTGTGTTGTGCTTCAAGGCAATCTAAGCCTTTTTTTTTATTCACTTGCTGGTAACAGACGTCGTGAGTATTAGCATAGCTTCGCTGACTTGTATTCTACATTTGTTCTATCAAATATTATTGCAGAGCAATGACAGAAAAGTTAAAGGCTCTCTCCTAGAATGAGGAATAGACGTCATAGTTTCACTTATTTTCAATCATGCCAAGCTGTAGCTGACACAAATTGCCGCTGTGTGCAATTGGATGTGGTCATGGGAAAAGATCATTGGAAGGTTTTATTATACTAAGCATTTGGTGGTTTGGACCCCAACCTTCTTAGAAAGTTTAGCTCTTGATAGCCAAGTACAAAGAATAATCAGCTGATAAACGCACCTAGCTAACCAGATGGCATCATTGAATAGCAAATATAGACGGTAGCCTTCTATTTGGTAATAACAAAGATCTACAAAAAGAAAACATTGGAAGTAGAGATGTGGTTTAGGACAAGGAACTTTCCACGGAAGCTGATCAGCAGGTGTTTACAATGAAATGAAAAAAGAAAGGCAAGGATTTTCACTCTAATGCATACAGATTTGTCAATAAATAGAGCTATTGTGCCATCTCTCCTATCTGCTGAGCAAACAGAAGAAAAGAAAGATACGGTAAAGAGGAATAGCCTTCTCTGCGCAGCATACAAAATAGAGACTTCCCCTTCTTTCTACATAGTCAGAAGCCTAGGTATCCTTGTAACAAGCTATAACGGTTTCTTTCTATTTCATATGATTTTTGACAAGTAGATATGGTTCGTCAATGAAAAAAGCATGGGGCAATGTTCAATTCCTGCTATGATTTTTGGATGGGGTTAACCGCAAGTATGAAAAAGCTTTATGGCTGGACATCTTTCTCACCCCACAAAGAACGTTTTCATATGTCAGCGGTTGGACGTTCATTTATTGTATGAACGCGGCTCCTTTTTTTTTTTTATTATTCAAGTCTTGATAACATTATCGCACGTGCTCCTATTGCTGGTTTTAGGTATAAGATAAACAAAGACGTAGTGTCACAGTTGACACCTTTATTTCTTTCTAGAAAACTTCAATTAGTAAGGCTACCATGAGCACCACATCCTCTCTGGTGAAATACTTGCAAATCTTCCTAAGCAAGCCTTTCTTCGTCTTCTAGCAGCGCGTTCTATTATACGGAAACACGTATTGTGTTAAAGATGGACCAAACAATTGAAGCAAATCGGAGGAAAGGATGGTCTAGCTAGTCGATTATAAAGTGCAAAAGCTATTGACGTTCAGTTCATCGATCCTTTAATTGTTTTCTACGTTTGTTTCTTAAAAGCAAATAGATTGCAAGGTCTTGATAAACCCAATGGATATAATATTTGTCTTTTCAAATACAGAATTGCATAAACATAGTTTTTTATTACTTCTAAGACCACTTCAATCCGCATCAAATGTGCAAGTGGTTCCATAGGTTTTGCCTCGAATGACAGCTACAAATAAAAATACAAGATTTAGGTCAAACGGTTCCCTTACGCTTCAAAGTAAAAAAAAAAAAAGAAAAAGTACTTTACCTTCTACTCTCAATTCAACCTCACCAAAGTACATTTTTATAGATAGATCCACTTTTTCACCCTCCATCACACCCGTTAATGACGGCATCGGAATCGTGAAATTGGCTACTTTGCGAACGCCAGGACTGGTTGTGTAACGCGGCTGGGTTTCAGTGTCTGCAGCATATAAAGTGCATGTGGTATAGTGGGGATAATAGGCGAAGAAATCTTTGGAAACACAGTTATCGATATCTGGTGTAAAGAAAAGAAAAGAGTAGCAGTACGTTAGCAAATTTGCGGAAATATAGATCTATAAAAAACAAGAGAGACAAAGAAAAAAGAAGGAAAAGAAAACGGAAAACCTTGTTCAGCCCTTACCCAGCGGTTGTCCTCGTGGAACATACACCGAGAAACGATTATCGCAACGGATACTTCCATCCGCACGTACGATCATGTAGTCTGGTGGGTCGACGCCTTCTTCAAAGGTAGTTGTGGTATCAATACCGTACCAGTATCTTGGAATACGTGTTGTCACGACACGGGGATTTAGACCAAAGTACACGGCTCCACGTACGACCGCCAGTTCACAACGAGGTGGCACTGCGACTAAGCCGACACGCTGTCCAAACTCCTCTTGAACTCGTTCGAATAAATAGTTTGAGGAACCAAATCCACCGACCAGGAAAATTGCCTGCAAGGATCCTGCCTTGATCAACTGGTCCTCGATGAGAGCCAACACCTCCTTGATCACGGGTTCAAACACTTCTTGCTTGAGTTCGGCTGCTGTGATACACAGCATACCGTCCTCCAAACCAATGGTAGGGTTGTTGAGCGAGTCAAGGTTCATCGAAGCAGGAAGTGAAAGAAACTGATCCTCCACACCATCAAACTGCGGCTTGATGGTATCGACAAAGGTATCCATCATGGTTTCAAAGGCAGATGCGGGAATGGACGACAGATATTCTTTGAATTTCTTCTTGAGAAGTTTGCGCATACGACGATCGAGGAAAACTGAACCGCAAGATTGACCATGACCTTTGGTACATTCACGCAATTTACGTCCGCTTTTTTCGTCAATTTCGAACACGATCAGATCCACCGTACCACCACCTGCATCGCAAATCATGAACCGGTCACCATGCCGAAGGTTGAACTGTTCGCATTTTTTTTCACAATAAAGAGCGGCTGCTTCAGGTTCGGAAATAAGCGTCAAGCGATCACGGTGGTCAGTCTCGTTTATTAATCCTGCTTTAATTGCCGCTTCACGCATCGTACTCTTGGCTCTATCTGACCACATGGCAGGAACTGTCAAGCACTAAATTTTTTTTTTTTTTTGGATGAAAAAAAAATGTCAGTTTCCCGTCCAAAACGATGCCCGCTAAAATAGTAAGAAACATCAGAACTTACGTATCGAAACTGATGCCGACCATAGTTTTGAGCAAACCCCTTTTTCAGTTCGTTCACCACGTGTTCATGGAAAGCGTGGAGGTAGTCTGCGATGGCCTCGACGATAGTGAGCCCGTTGGGGAGCGGAGGCAAATCCTTGGCAATATTTTCGTCCAAATATAGTTTGTATTGTTTCAGCAAGACAGAATTACGAGCCGTCGGTCGCTGCATCTCGAGACGAGCGGCATTACCCCACTGTGTCATTTGATTGGAGTTGCCCTGGTAGAAATTCAACGTAGGTGTCTAAAACAACATTGGAGTGTCAGTATTATTGGAAACCGGAACGCCATGCCCCTTCTCGAAGGCTTTTGCTTTTTCTTTTTCTGTTTTCTCGTCGTCGTTTTTTTTTTACCTTGGGGTACACGTTATTGTTCTGCTTCGGCCTAATAGGTGGCTTAATCAATGCAAAGAGAGAAAAGGTTAAATTGCGTACCATCTCACAACGTCGACGACTTCATCATTTTGAGCGAAAGCGTAGGAACAACCGGAAAAGGTGGTACCTAAGATACTTTATGAGGTTCCTGGACTTCTTCTTCTTTTGGAGATTGTTGCTCACCAAAGTCGATGCCAATAACGACAGGATAGTCGAGCGGATTAAATGGTCTAGATGCTGCCATTATGGATGCGTTTTGTTCACCACAATGGGTTTGTAAGAAATGCTGAGATGGAGAAAAAAATCTGTTTTTACACCCTTTCAAGGTTCGGTTTTTCCAGCCAAACTCCGCAGGCGACACTGTGGGCTTTAAAGGAGCATTCTTTTTTTTTTTTTCCTTGTACTTTTATTGATCACGATATGACATGTTCAGTAAATGAATCTCCTTTGCTAGTAAAGGCCAAGTGATACTAATACGTCCCAAGAGCTCTTGCTCCAGCTGAAGCATTTCGTACATAAATTTGAGATTTGGTTGAATAATGACATTTAACCTTCGTGCTCGTACGTATAAGTAGGCCTGCACAAGACTATATTGAAGATGGTGCATGACGTAGCAAATAGTAATGGCCGCACTACGACTTACACCCACGCGACAGTGAATTAAGCAGTGTGTTCCCTGCTCTCGTGCGGTCTCTGGAAAGAGGTCACAAATTGAGTTTTTGTAGAAAAGTCGCAACCCCCCGTCTCAGAAAAGAAAAAGAAGGTTTTTTTTTCCTTACCAATAAATCGCATCGTTTCATCTAACCTTCCTCGTATAGAATCGATTCCATCGTCGTACAAATTATCGAGAAGCAGTATACTAAACTCTGTCGGATTAATGTCCGCATTTTCCCCTACGCTGACAACGTGCGTGATATTCAGTGCCTTTAACATTGGTTCGTTCGTCGCGTGATTGAGATTACCAAGGTATAAAAACGGAAGGATGCGAGATGGAAACGATCCTTCGAATCGAGGAGAATAGAACCACGAAAACTGAAGTTTTTCCTCTTCTTTGGGCGGTGGCATAGATTGTAATAAGATCTGGGCTGGTATATGTTCGTTTCCATCCTCCTCGCTAGCTAGACCCACAAACGTATGTGTATTGGAGATGCTATTAAGGTAACTGTCGTTATGAAGTGTACGTGGTGCATTGTTGGCTGTGGTGCTATTATTGTCCGTATTATCTTCGACTGTTTCCATATCCTCAGGTTTCGTTGTTTCTATTATGTGTCGACCCACATCTAATTCCGCTATGGTATCATTTGTATTTCCATTTTCATTCATCTCTTCGGAAAAATCTTCTCGTTTTCTTTTGTGTTCGCGAGAAGTGGAGGTTGGGTCACGCTGAAACAAGAGCTCAACACGTCTCAGTGTAGCCACATCAGCGGCGTACACAAAGAAACTCCGTTTACTTTGTAACATTAAATACGCCTGGGGCAGTGGCACCTTCTCTTTGAACATAATCCATGATAGCGCAAGCAGGCTTGTCTCTGTGTATCCGTCTGAACAATGAAGTAAGATTCTACGACCTCGACTGGTTTGGTCGTCAATAAAGGCAAGCAGATGTGTCAGCCGAGTATAGAATTCTTCGAAAGCGGTATTCTCCATCGACACTGCGGTGGAATACACATCAAGGTGGATGAGTTCTGCTGGAATCTCGTTCAATGGAACTTCATTCAAGGTCTCGCGTGCTAGGGTCAAAGTAGAAGGCGATGGCATATCAGCCAGGTCATGCGCTTCAATGCATATAGAGAATCCATGCGGATTATCGCCATTGTCGCTTTGGGAATCTTCAAAATCAGAACGTTGGGCAGCATTGGTCGGTGCATCTTGAGTATTTCCCATCTACTCAATGTGAACACAAGACCACCTTTTCCTAGTCTTTTCGGTGCTAACATACCCATAGATTCTCTGTGACCTCAGAGGCAGAACTCATTACTCGCATTTCTTCTCGTTCCTTTTCCCAAAAATTCCAGTCCTGAATTAAAATCCCTTTTGCATCGTACAAGATGAGCTCGGGACAGTGTTGCTCCATCAGCTCGAAGGGATCTGACAGGTACAGTTCATATAAGGATCAGTAGCAGTTGATTTATGGTTTGTCCTGAAGGAATTCTTTTTTTTTGTACCTTGGATGATGAATGTTCGGTAAATCAATGTATTTGCGTTTTCCACTGCTCTGTTTCCCGCTGTCTTCCTGATGTGCTCAAGCTCTTCCAGTCGTTTTTCTCTCAGTGCATGTTGTGCTTGGCTAATCCTTTTAGCCACGTCTTCTGCCCTGTCACCATACACTACAATGTCACTGATCGTCGCCATCCTTGACACTTGGCTTTTGAAGTTGCGCAGGTCGATCTTTGGGTTTGAAGACTGTAAAAATTCGGATTCGTTGGAGATCAAGATTTCGCTTGGTAGAACAGAGTGAACGAGTCGAGATGAATATGGGCATGCTTCGTCCGCATGGACCAACATCAAACCGCGATAAAGTGGTACAATACAACGTCGGATACCAAAAAACATATTTTGCTGGTAGGATTTGCCGTCGACACCATGAAGCCAAGGAAAAAGGATATTGTTCGGTAAAGGAAATTCATTGTAGGTTCTTTGGATATGAGAGTACTGGCTACTGGAGATTCCGTACATAGGCGGTTCTTTTTGTAGTTCGACTCCCAAATATTCGGGTGCTATGTCAAATGGCTTAGGTGTACCTGACACATTGGATGCACGTTGAATCGATGGTGCTGAAGGTGATCTTGGTACTTCGGGAAGAGACACAGTCTCTGAAATGACGGTCGATTCAGACAGCATTAGAGTTAGAATGGAAAAGGAGAAGGTAATGAGTCACAGAGCTAGTGTTTGATAAACGATAAGAAGAAAAAGAAAGGAAGAAAACTAAGGGAGTCAAAGAGTTCCTGGCGTTTGGCTCGAGTGCCCTCTTTTTTTTCTTCTTTTTTTTTTTTTTGATTCCGACGTATGATTTTTTTCCCTTTTGATTCCCACAATAGAAAACGAGTTGAGCTATCATTATTCTCTTTTCATTTCAATATGGCACTATGCTATTTCTAGACTAAATGTTGAAATATTCAGAAAATTACAATTTTACAATAAGCTTTTACCTAAAAGGGATCTTGCTTTTACACACACTCGGTCTATAGAAAACATCACAAACATTGGGTTATATGAAACCGGCAATCGTGCACTTCTGCACCGTATGATAACCTCACTAAAGTTCTATATCAGGCTATACCCGTATCCCTTTACCTTGTCCTCAGCATGCATATAGAGAGAATACTACGTAATGTCTCGGCTGTTGTCTGTCACCTGTTATTCTGGGACTGCAACTTTTGCTATAAACTTTGACACATGTCATATTCTGTATGCTGGAATTGCATGCGATGTACTTCATATGCAGCTCTAGCAATGGTCGATTCCTATCAGGCAATAGAAGAATGCTCCCAGATACTTGGACTACAGCATTTTTTGCTGTGACACACGTAAACGAGTCACATAGCACATGGCACATATCTAGTTTAGTTTGGGAGTTTCCATGCACCGTTGGCGCAGAACTTAAAATAGTTTATCATGACTTCTTCAGGAGTTATTGCATCAATGAATCAAATATCAACCGAAATAGTTAACTGTCACTTGGAAATGTTTTGGTCCCTGACAGCTAAAGGTTTTTTCAAAAGTTTTTGAAGATCCCACCCAAAATTGTTTGAAGTATCGGAGAGTCAAATTTTGAAGAATCATCTAATCAAACTATGAAAATTCGCAATAAGAGATTTTGAATCAAAAGCGTGTGCTCGTTCAGAGGCAAGTGCAACTACATCACAAAGACATAGATAACCGTCCTACTAATTATAAGATAGTTCTAAACGTGCCAATGCTTAAAACAGTTGACAACACGAGAAAATAGCAGCAAAAATAGTGTAGCCGATTCTGTTTGTTTCATGCAAAACGCCAGATGTTTGTATGATGTATGGATAAGACAGTAAATAACGGTTGAACCTTATCAAATATATCAATTACAATAACAAAACAAAGTCAGTAGCAATTTTCAACGTAAATAGTTTGAATTACTGAGTATTACGTCGAGACATACTGTTATTGACTACCAGATTAGGATCGTAGTAGAGGATAATAGGGCTACAATTCCAGGGTCAGAATTG
>JNDP01000958.1:0-16608 GCA_000696975.1 Apophysomyces trapeziformis B9324
TTTTTTTTTTTGGCTTGTTCCATCTTTAGACCTTTTCCTTTTAACCATCTTTCAACCGTAGAATACCTCATAAAATACTCTTATACACAACCATGGTCGCAGTAAAGGTAGGTACTTCACATAAGGTAAGTGTCTCAATGCAAGGTAAGTGGCAGAAAATAAAGTGGTGGGTAGAAAATAAAGTGGTGGGTAGAAATAAGGAAGGGATGGGGTGAGATGGAGTGCGGTAAGCTAGCCTACATAAATTTAGTAGATGCTTTCTTTGAGTGTGTCCCCAATGCTTTGAGATATTGAACATGAGGAAACCCATGTAGTGACTATGAACACATTAACTTGAATGCAATAGGTGGCATTTTCTTTCTAATGTTATAGGTAAGTTTTGCTTATTTTTCTTTTTTTTTCTGGTGGGAAGCCGCCCTATTCTGCTGTTTTTGTTTTTTCTTCTCGTCCTTTTCGGTCCTTCCTCTGCTGGAAACAAGCGTTCAGCACCAGTGCGAAAGTTCCAGGTATGAAAGCGATGCGTTTCAATTTGATGCTACTTTCTTTCCTTTTTCCTCTCCTATTATACAGATTTTGTCCGTGTCAAGGCGCCTTGAAAGCCAGGAAAAGGTGTTATATTCATTCAGTGATTGAAGCGCTTTGGTTCTTTTTCTATTTACTGTATGATTGGCATGATAATTTTTGCTTAATAAACAGTTTAATCTATGAAGAAAAATAAAGCCTGTATTCCGTATTCCTTCTTATTGCTTGGTTACAGTCCGCCATGCAACGATGTATTCTGTCTTGGATGTTTACTTCAAGCCGAAAAAAGTAATAAACCAATCTCTGTGTAATATATCACGAACCGTCTCTGTATATACGTGTCATATCTGATACTGTTAGAGCATCTCTAGATTTGATCGATAAAGCAAAGATTATCATAACCCTTACCTCTTAGCCTGGAATTACTACAGATAGTGCATTTGAAACTGCAGTTCCCAAAAGACGTGAGCGGAATATCCCATATTTGAATCCTGCAGTTCAGTATTTTGAGCAGGTTTTCTCGGCTGTATTTAAGCAAATTGTTCTTAACATGGGAAGATAGGAGATATAGCAGACACACTTCTACAGAGAATACATCACTTTTTCGGCATTATACTTCACCCGTCACTGGTAATTGCCATCTGCTTTATTTCTGTCTTTGGGGGATTAGAGTGACCGTAGCAATTCTCATACAGACAGGTGCGATTATGTAAATTACGGTGCAAGCAGAGGTGAACGATAGATACTGCTCCATTTGATTGAGATGTTGTGCAGCTGTTTGATATTTAAAATGTCAGTGAGTAGTCAATTTTTAGATCGTTCACTTTGGGTGGCTAACTTCGACTAACTGATTATCCACACTGAATTGTCCGTTTTGGTCATTATGAAATTTGATTGCTTGATAACATCTGAAATGGGAAATACACAGCTATGAACGCAAACCAGATCGGAAAAAAAAACGTACAGATCAAATAGGCCAATGAAGCCCTATACATGCCGAGGATGGCTTAGCTGCGAAGCCCCCCCCCCTCCTTTCATTGGATCTTAAATAATTTTAAACCTTCGAGAAGCTAAAATTGCCTAGCACAAAGCTGATAAATACATGTCGAAGACATCGATCCACCAAAGCGTACGACCGATTTTTGAGACTGACCCCAAATTCTTTTATCATTTTAGATTGCTAATATATGATGGCATCCAATACGCAATATCTTTATTGTTCTCGAATACTATACTACTAATAATCCAGTTTGCGATTTCATAGAGTGCTTCCGTACAGCATGGTTGTTGTCCAGCCGCTCACTTCACCTGTTGCTTTATACACCCTGCTTGTAGTTGCTTTCTCGATTGTATCGCAATCGATCTGTCGCCCCAGCTCAGACTGACCGTCAAGGAGCGCATGATAGGCATGTTTCCGGCTGGAATTGTTACTAACTGCGAACCATCAGCTTGTATGCTTGCTGATGGATGGTTTGTTAGTTTGGTTAATTGATAGTAGATCTAACTGATGGTCAACCTTTTTTATTCACTGGTATGGACATACCATATCCGTGATTAGACATATTGTTTGTCTGGGAATGATTGCCGGGCATAATCGAAGTCTTGGTGCGCCTCCATTATGGTTAAAGAGGGTGTATTGTATAAAGGTGGCGATGCATGAGTTTGCAAAACTCCTACTATCATTTGCATAATCTTCTCGTGAAAACCTAATATAATTCATGATAACTTGGTAGATACTTTTATTGACTTATAAACAACCGGCGATTCTCGAGAAGGAAGTTATACAGGTTCGTTCCGTCGCTTGCACTAAATTGATGCAATGAAAACTCATAGCAACGCAACCAATCACTACGGGAAAGAAACGCTGCAAACGTCGCAGGGAAGCCGCTTTTCATATAGGATGTGACTTTTGTGAGATTTATGCGGCGTTTGATTCCTCGAGCTAGGCGATGTCTGTACAAGTTGTATGCGATTTATACAATTTATGCGACCTATGAGACTTTTTTGTCTCACAGTTCAATTCAGGACCGGGCTGGTGGAGCGAGGTACGTCGCTCACAGCTGATACTAAGATACTAGGAACCAACTTTGCTCCATAACTCAACAGACAACTAAACCTCATTTTCAACTTGATACGTACTTTCTCAATTAGATCGCTGGTCACGACATAACATCTAGCATCTCTTATATTTCTCACCTCCTTTACCAGCCGTATGCAAGCAAGCTCTGTGTCACGACAATCTGGAAAGGCATTCATCAAGTAGACGTTCCTCTCTGCACCAGCAACAAACGATTCCATCTCTGTGGAATCCCTAACAATATCCAAAGTAATTTTACGCAGTGTTTGAGATCGGATTTCGGGATAGCACGGCATTTACTAACGACTGAATAAGCTCCCTGAACTGTTCAACGTCAAAGGTCAATTCATGATCAGATAGCAGGTTCTGATCGTCATCGCTTGCACATGCAATGCTGCCAGCAGGCTCATTTAAAGTTTTAGATAAGTCTAAGTAGGATATGAGATCAGTTTTATCAACAAACCGGATATGTGAATTGATAGAATCACGCAATGGAAACACGTCTTCAAACGCGTTTTTTCTTCGGTCCAAGTCTGGGAACGGAAAGTGGTGAATATCATACTTAAAAAAAGCTTACCTTTTCTGTAAACTTCATATGCAGCTGGGATCGCAAACAGAAACCATAGAATGTACAATATGCATTTAAGCGATGAGAAGACATTATAACCCTGATTTTGCAATATTATCAGGCCATCTCCTTTTTTTTGTACTATGTGAAGCTGTTGGCATGTTGCAGTGATATAGAAAAAATGGAATCGCTGTGAAAATAAAGGAGATTCAATCAATTAATGACTTATTTTCTATTTCTTTTGTTTCTATTTAAATATTTTGCTGCTCTACTACATGAAAGTGATAAGAGGCCAGTTATCAGTAATTTATGTAAGCAACCATTTCATAGCTAATGCTACTCTGTTTTGCTCTCTCGTAATATCCTCAGTTTGATGCTTATCAGCGATAGATAAGGATGTTGGTGTAACCAGGCGAGAATGGTAATCATAGTAATTACTGATAGCAAAGGGTGAAAACATGATACTGCAGTCAATGAATAGTAATGTAATCATATCGGATACGACATGCAGTTATCCGAAAGTTGCGATAATCCCAAACTTTTTGCACGCTTAAATTTATGTGCCGTGGTTATTAATCGTGCAATTGAGGTCAAGGACTCTCTTTATCATGGATAATGCGTTTATGTGTCCTTTCAAAGAATGTATGGCTAAAAAGCCATTTAAAAGCTTGATCGCACTTCGTGCGCACATAAGAGCTTTGCATCCGGACCGACCTATGCCATATCGAGAAGACACAACGACGGAAGCTTCCGGACATCTTGCTTATCCAGTAAGTCTTCCTGACAGATAGTCCCATCCAATTAATCACAGCTGAAGCATTGCATTTCCCCACAGTCTCCTGCAGGAAACTTCTCAGTTTCCAGCGAGATCGAAGAGGAAGATGAAAATCCACTTGGGGAGGTGGATATGATCTGTGAAGGTAACAGGTAGCATTTATTAGCCGGGCAACTACCAGATAATACAGAGATAATAGGAGAGCCAGCGAAGGTATACGGAGTCTCACGCTCTTATAATGATCGAGCTACAATGAGTAAAGTGAAAAAGTTGCTGGTACAATTCGCAATTGACGCAAAGCTTTTGAACGAGCTATATACAAAGCAGGTTAATTAAGTACGCCTTATGATCGACATTAACAATTGTATGCATATTAGACTAGTTAACATTGTACAATATGCGCTGGAAGATGTCTTGGCCAGAAATGAGTCCGCAACAATAAACGCAAGAAGTCTGAATGCCTTGAATTATCAGATTGACAGCAGCGCGGGAGAGTTAATGATAGTACACATCTGGTGATTAAGTGTGTTCTTGATCCAATGCAGGCTAATGTAAATATATATATATATATTGGTGAAATAGAGATTTCAAAGGCATACCATTGCTATTGGTGCTGTCCCTGACTTTCCGCTCAACCACAAAGACAAATTTGTTCATGTGTTTGGAGGCGTTGAGTTTGCTTTCCATGACACTTAGACGCCTAGCTGAACATATTTTCTCTCATCCTCATTTTTGGAATCTTATCTTGAACCCAGCAATAGTTACTCGCGGAGGACAGCGAATCTACACCGATATATACAGTGGAGAATGGTGACAGCAAGAGCAGGTCGATGAGTGACATAGTGGGAAGACTTGAGCTGATTTCTATTCCCAGAGTCAACTAGCACCTGGAGACGTTTTGCTAGCGATCATGTTATCCTCTGACCAAACGATCGTCTCAGGCAATAACAGACAAAAAGCATGGTCACTGTACATAATACTAGGTATGGTTCGCACCTCTTGCAAACATTGTCTGACTTCGGTATTTGACAGGAAATACACCCATGAAGTTGGGAAATAAGTACTCTACAGGGGCTAGCAGACTGCTGGCATACCTGGCAATCTTAGATTCTCAAGATTTACGCAATTCTTCGTGGTTTCGGCACGCGCGTCAATGCACTTTCCATCGCTGTCTATCCCTCTCAGCCCTTTTCTAGCGGCAAAAACTACCAGTAAGGTACTAGTTATAAATGGGCCAGGAGACAGAACATAGTTGCAATTGTTCTGATCCTTCCTTTGCTAATTCCGACGCTAGCATACTGTGTTACATAACATATTTATTAAGAAGTCCATTTAATAGGATTTATCGATGCGTTCCTGCATTAGCTGCATAGACAGCAGACCTTCCAGAACAGTAAGCTTGTCATTTTAGGGTTTCATTTGCCTAATTCATTAGTTGCAACATATAGGATTTCGCTTACTTCAATAAAACATGGATCCGCCAGCAAGGGCTGCCTCAAATGTTGGATAGCGACAAAGGACTTTGCGAAAAAAAAACCAAGTACCAAAGATGTCCTCAAGTGTGATAGCTATATGAAACCCTTGTACAAACATACAACACGTCTAATTGCCAATGCCCAACAGTCATTGGCCCAGGAAATGGCTAAGGAATATTCTTTCAGTACTATTACGGTAAATTGTTTTGTCTCTACTTCAGATGAGTAATTTTTGTTTGATCCCGTTACGGAACGATTAAAATATCTAGAACACATTCTGGAATCTGCCTCGTTTTGATATTTACAGTTCGATTCTTGTGGATGACTTACATCAACTGGGAGGTGCGTACAAGCACTTGTTAGCTTGTGTTGAAAGTATGATTGCGGAAAAGTTGAAAGATGCTGGTATACGAAGAGTGACCCATAGTTAAGATAACTTATCATGTTACTTACTAAATTGTTAGCATTTTCAGGGCGTTGTCCATCCCAGCTTATAGAAATCTGAGGCAATTCAAAAAAGGGTTATTTCTAAGTGCTCTCACAAACCCGACCTTTGTTGAAATGCGCGACAACATGGCCGTAAGTTGCATAGACCCAATGTGAGCGACAGAATAGCTGTGACAACAATGGATTAGATACATTTACCATGCGTCTATGATCTGATACCTCTTCAAGCAGGCTTTTGCCTCTGTCATTTCATTGATTTCATATACCACGCTACCTCCAAGGATCATACAGAGGAGACATTGCATAAAACTAACATATCGCTTGTTTCATACAATCGTTATTTGCCCATATTCAAAGCTACTCAAAGGTAAGCACTTGATGGCGTTGCTTGTATAAGATGTTAATACATTAAAAAAGAATAAGCCATCTTTCCCAAAAACCCATGTTTTATGGAAGTACTGCGGCGATACAAGAGTAGAGACTCAATAACAGCATACAATACTATGCAAACAGAGAATCACATCGGTACGACGCAAAACAGTCAGCGCGAAGGACGAACCATAGAATAGGCTATATCTTTCAGATATTTCCGCTATCGCAAAGCGAATGAACTTAAGTGCTCGCCAGATGGCCATATATGTTGAGCGTAGAGATGCACTTATTCGACTCTTCCGAAACACGCCATATTCTTATTGCCATTCTAGAGCATCAGAAAGTCGAAGGCATAAATTGCAGGTGCCGACATGAGAAAGCAGAACACTCCGTTTCCTTGAACAGCGAAGTAGTATCCAGCATATCGAAAGCCTCTTAAGGTCTTTTCTCGATACCATGAAAGAAGGACGCAAAGTTACAAAAACAGTAACGTATATGCCAAAACTGGATACCAACGAGGTAGCTGGCTTGTACAGACCACAAATTTTATTCGTTGATTGAGAACTGCGTAGATTCATGTCTATCAAACATTAGAGCTCATAGATGTCGGCGACGATGGTCTACCAGTTCAGGAAAAAATAAGGGCGCACGACCAGTTTTATTAACAGAGTAGAAACGACTACGCTGCGTTTAGAAAGAACGATACTATCTTGTTTGGCCAAACCTTGGCTTTCTTCACGGCATTATACAAAGGGGAAAATCTAGAGCTCTGTCTTGCGCGCCGTATAGCCGTCATCGCACATCCTCATCCGACCGGCTTGCAAATAGTGGAACTTGCTTTGAACGAAAATTATGAAGGCTTATCCATTGCAAAAGTGATAAACATTGAACGATCGGTTCATGTTGTCCTCATTTCGGTTTCACAGAACGCTTAGGCGGTTCTCATTCTCGCTACTTAATCAATCACGACACAGGCAGATACTCTTGGTCATTATTTGATGCTTGGCTTCCAGAATTGCCTTCATCAGAACTTGTTATCTGGAGTCAAACGGCGTTGACGGATGAAGATGATCTTAGCACATCATTTAGCGATAGCACAGAGAAAATCGATAAATTAAACGATTAGTAAACATATTGCCAACTTGGCAAATTGCTATTGTATCAATGATTAGTTCAGCTTTTCCTTTTACAACCAATGACCACTAGCATATATTCTTGTAATAGTTTGCAGGTGTTCCTTGTCATTCGCTCCTATGTGGTAGGCAATCTAGATATTACTTTCTCTGATTTAGCTGTACAAAGGCTATATTTATTTTATAGCGTTTGAAATGTACATTAATGGAGCTTATTGATACTAGCATCAAAGCATGTCTTTTGCCTCTTTCAAAGCATATAAACCTCCTGATCGGAGACAAAAGTTCACAAAGACCTTTTAGTGTTTTAAATTTTTTCCGATGCATGTCAGGGGAAAATGAATCATGTTATATTGGCATGCCTTACGTGGGCTCTCTTTTCTTTGTCATGCGCTTCACCATATCAAACTTGCAATTAACTTTCAACATGGCGAATACCGCATCCACGTCCTTGGAATCAAACCAGGAAGTAACCAGCAAAGTGCGGTGAACTATTCATTCTGGGCTCAGGATGGGTACCAACGAAAAGTTATCCAAGTTCATAAGGCATGAAATGGAGAATAATTGATCTTAGCTTTGTGGCATCATGAAAGTATTGGAAGTATTGCCAACCTCTTGAAGATTGCAAACTTTGAAAGAGTCATATGCAATGAACAACCACCGCCTTCTCTCAAAATCAAGCCAAGTTTAAATATAACAACGAACTTGAAAAAACCACAAAGCCATTCCTACCCTAACAAGTTTGCTATCCAGTTTTGTCACTGTCATATTCAGTTGTATCTTCTGCGAGAAGCGAGGATACGAATAGCGAGCTCGTCAACACAAACCTAGCTGCGCTCAACTAAGGGTAAACTTTTAAGTTGACCGACTTTAAGACGATCCGCTTTAAGGCAGGACTAGTCGATGTGGATACATGAGTAACATTGTTCAAGAAGTGCCCTGTACACATTCGTGCCTGGATAACTGGAAAATCTGTACAAAATCTGGGTGACTAAGAAAAGTTTCGGAACATAGGCTCAGTTTCCATGAACGTTTAAAAAGAGAGAACCGTCTGCTATCATTTCTATGGATACAATTTAAAATAAATAAAAATTAACTATCGCATCTTTCATTCAAAGGTAGGAAAACGCACTGGAAAGATATAATCAATCAGTGCTAAACAAGGCAGAAAAAAGAAAGCTGATCTACAATAGCAGCTTTACATCAACGGCCAAAGAATGGTAAAGCCGCAAATAGCAGATGTGAGGAATTTGAACAAAGAAGCAAATACAACAAAGCATACTAGCGAACACAGGGAAAGATCAACCATGTAGATCCCGGGCTTTTTCTCCTACGATTACATCCGTAAAGATTTTTTTGGATGTGTTTGACTAAGAGAGCTGTTAGAAGATGTTTGCATTCCTAATTGTGGGGCCGATCCGGGATATACAAATGATCAAAGTGTTTCATTCCTATGTTTAAGACCGGGATATCCTAAGCGGCGTGCTCCTATCGGACATCGCTGTCTTAAAGGTTTAGACGGGGACCTGGTTGCACCTATGTACAGTATTACTTTGTGGTGCTATTCTAAACCTTGACGGTTTAAGTTATGACCGAGATAAATCAGGCGATGTGCACAATTTTTTTATGGCGGACTCGATGAGTACATGGTTGGATCGACCAGTAAAACCCTAGGCGTATATTTTACCCAAAAAAAGGTATGCAATCTAAGACCATTGTGCTACACACGTAATATTACACCATCCGTAGAGTTTGACGATTTAATTCTGGGGTTCTTGAGAAAAAAAAATGGTGGAACTGTAGTTACTGCTTCTGCAGCGCGCTGCGTATCATAGCACAAGTGAACATGGCAAAGCCTTATTTCCAGGCACCGTGCCTTCCAGAAAATTTCGGCGCCACACTAGAGCACCAGCAGAAAGCACATCGGCAACCAGTCCTTTACTATCCATAGTCATATTTTGATAGCATGATCCTGTCTTGTCGGATGTGCACATTAATTCTTCTAGATAGAAGAGTTTTAAATCTACTCTGTTTAATTCTTCGGAGTTTTGGCAGGAAGATGATTCGGCAATATCTTGGTACTTGTCTTAAATGATGGAGTCTCTCGGTCGAACCTTTAGCCCAAATGCCGTTCACTTTAAACGTACTGTAGTATATTGTAAACCGAAAATAGAGTTGTAGATGCAATGATTCTGTTTTGAATAGCTAGTGAACTTCTTAGCGTCTGCGCTCATTATGTATTTCCTGCTACTAGATAACAGCGCTATTGAATGTCTAGATTGCGCTGCTCCTTTTGCATATATGGATCTGTTTCAACTTATACTGAAGCGACGAAAAGCAACAAGTGAGATATATATTTTGCTACGTTGCATGGAGTCTATTATCCATGTTAAGTCATATATGTCCAATTCCTGTGAAACGAAGTGTGACCAAACCTCGTCACCTGCGTAGTTGTGTTTGGTTCACTGGAAACAAAAAGCATAGGAAAAATAGAAAGAAAAAAATAAGACGGCAGAAGTATGAGTAAGCTAACAAAAACACCACCGCTAGTGAACATTCAGCAACGCAACATCGGTGAAGGTAGTCCGCTGTATGAGAGAGTAATGATTAACATCGTCACCAGTACGCAAGCATAACAAGGAGCCACTCATTCCCCGTCAGGGTACCCGAAAGATGCGGATGTATTTACATTTGCTGAATCGTTTCAGCCACCTTGAACTCCTATTGACTAAACGCGAACGCCTTGCGGGATGGTCAAACCTGGAGAATCATAACAAGTATGAAGAGGTACTAGAAGAATCGGTATTACCCAACAAGGAAAACTTGACGCTTTTGGTTACAGATATTGGAGAATGACATCAATCTTTGTGTGGCATCTGTACAAAGTATTTGGGATCAGTTGGACATGAAGGATGCATTAAGTAGAGAGGTAAACAAGAGCCGGACGGCCCATGTAGCCTAGTGCGCTCATATTGGCACGATGATATTGCGGTCTTAGGCATACGTTCAACGCATGAATCTGAATATGCTATACCCCAGAGCAACGCAGTTTCTGTTTTTACACAAAGTTGTGCTATCCACGGCCACGTATACCGATATCCAGGGTACAGTTGCAGATTATTCAACTTCTAATTTCGCTAAACAGGCACGTTGTAGCACATTATCATAACATATCCTCTCTCGACCAATTGTATGTAACGTCCGCTCGTCTTTACCATGACCTGAATCTCGCCAATCACCAATACATTGCATATCAACTAGCACTACTTTATGTAGGTTTTGCTAAATCAATTTCTCTTATCGCCAACTTACAACACCTAGCAATGTGTTAACTATCAGGGTACTACATTGTTCACAAAATTCAAGAGTCGCATAGAGCAACGGTTTGACGAGGTTAAACTGGCAACCAAACAAAATGGTGGCGTACTTAACCAGGATCAGGTGGAATGGTAAGAAAAAGTCAATTGTTGGAGGAAATGGCAAGTTCCATGACGCAAAAATAGGCTTCGGTCCCTGACGTTAGATATCATGCGCCATCTACCGGATGGCCTTCGGACAAACCGACTTTATAGTGTAATGTATCAGACAAGGAAGGAACTGGATGCCAATTGAGGAAAAAGGAAAAGCGCTTTATTTCTCTGCGTCTATAGGGCACTATAATAATAAAAATTTCCCACGAAACTTACCTGCCTTAAACATCACTTGTAAACTCACACTGTCCTATGTTTCCCACTCGTCAGTTGAAGCCAATCCAGTTCGACATTTCCCATTCCATTCAAATTAGGCTGTTTTGGGGGGTTAGTAGTACCTGCAAACATTCCAACGGGCAAGACGTTTTGGCAAAGTTATCTTAAAACAAGAGATGTCACATGGGTAAATGATGGTACCCAATAAAAAATTACAGTCGCTGGCCGTCAAACTCTGTCGCTTTTCGGATGCTTGAAAAGAGGGGGAAGGAGATTCGAGATCCGGGCGATTGATGCTGTCGTATCATTGGATAGCGAATTTATCCAGACGGCAAAAAACATATATAATACTCTCTCTACAGCATCCTCTCGTTTCTCCTTCAATCTTCTCATCTTCATCAACTCATCTCTCTCTTATCATGGCACCTCCACAAGAACCTCTTACTGTCGCTGAGGCGTATGACAATACTGACGTTGTCTCTCCATTTCCTCCAGTCCAAGACAAGAAAGATAATTCCTCTTTCACGTTAAAGGATCTTATCCGAGAGATCCACAACGTCCTTGGTCCTGATGGTGGTCTCGATTCTGAGCACATTGATGCAAATGAAATTATTCGTCTTATGGAACGTTATAGTTCCAATGCTAATGATTGGAATCAATACACCATGTTTGATCACTCTCGGGCATATACTCGTAATCTGATCGACAATGGTAATGGCAAGGTAATGTTCGCATCAAAACTGCTGAAATAATGACCGTTTTACCGACTCCAATTGTTAGTTTAACTTGATGATCGTGGCTTGGAGCAAAGGTCAACAAAGGTAAGACAGATCGGAAGCACAAAAAAATAGCTTGTTGTCATACGATTGTCATGGGCCCGTTGCTAACACGATGGTATCGTCTCTCTTTCCTTTTCTCTGCAGTCCTATTCATAACCATTCAGGGTCACACTGCATCATGAAAATCCTTGATGGTGAGCTGCAGGAGACATTGTACGATTGGCCAGAACAAGAAGTCGAAGAGGAATCAGCAGGTCCAGCCGACATTACCGAAGCCGCGGAGGAAAAGTCGAAGAATCTGGTTGGTGCAAATCCAATGCATGTCTCAAAAGATACTATGTATCACCCTAATGAATGCACCTATGTTCATGGTAAATAATCTCAGACATTTTTTTCAGGTTGACCTCACAATGATGACTCACCCCAAAAAATTTTTCTTCAGACAAGATTGGCCTACACCGTATCTCCAATCCAAACAAAGAACGTGGTGCAGTCTCCTTACATTTGTATACGCCGCCTTATCAGATGTGTAAAACGTTCGAAGAAAAAACTGGTCGCGCTCGTAGTAGCGGCATCTGTTCGTTTTATTCCGTCGGTGGCACTCGTTGTAAAGAGTCGTTGTAAATATTATTCCATCAATCTATCAATCCCCTTGTTTAATAAATCGTAATTTCCAAAGCTAACAGCATGTGCGTGAAGAAGTAGAAAGTAGGAAGAGGATGTGAAAAGGAAAATGCCCCGCTTTTATAACCTTCGTAGTCTTTGGGTCCTCTTCTTGACCACTCAAGAGACTGAACGATGGCGAAATCGCTCTCTACTTTCATTGGCCAGAGGGAACGACATTTTGATTTCAAGTGCCGCTTTTGGTACCGCATGCCCCAGCTGAGCTTACTTTTTTTCCTAGCTGTCTTTGAAACCCATTCCATGGAAACCAGGTGCATCAGACCGCACTTGCATTCATGGCCTACCCGTGCAGTATGATGCATTGCTCCCTACAACTTTCTATTCTGCAACAATCAGCTGTGACATGTTGTGTGCAAACTTATGAGTAACCGCAATGCCATGCGGGTGATATGGTGTGAGATATCCATCAACTGCAAACGTTTGAGCATTCATGTAGTAGAATAACTTGCTCCACTTGTTGCATCCCTTGCTTCCTCAACTCGAGCAGATAGGCTACACTCCGTTTGCCTCCCTCAGGGCGTATTGACAAGGCAATGACCCGTCTGCTGATATCACGTGTTATATATACTTACACTAGGATTACAGCTTATACTTTCCTGTGAGTGGTAGATGTCTATGATCAGATACCAACAATCTTCGTAGCCTTCTAATCCCTTCCTCGTCGACAATGGATTGGTTGCTTTTACAGCGTTATAAATATATACATCAATATACTACATTTTACTCTGTTATTGGTAATGGTTCAGGGGCACCCGCACATGATTAAAGGTTGAAAATCCCTCGCTATTGCATGATTCGCTGCATCTGACTGTTGGTGCTGTCTTTTTTATCAGATACCTGTCATGCATTACCCTGTCCTTGATTTAACTAACATTTTCCGTATGATTGACTCGGGCGAAAATTTTATAAGTTAAGACGCAACGATATCCTCGCATCGGATGGACTTGGCTATATAATCTCTATTCTCCTCCATACGTTTACTGTTCTTTTTAATACCAGTGTTTGGTCCGTATCCGATCCGTGCATGCGCCAGATCCCAACGGGTTGGATTCGGACAGTCTAGGTTATTTATGTTCGTTGCTGGCATCAGTTCCATGTTGTTCTCGCTGATTAAAAAGACAGTACTAAAACCTTGATTCGATTCGATCTTTTCTTTTGCGATATATAACATAGACTGACAACCAAACAGCTTCATCCCGCGACTAGCACGTTTTCGATTACGGCTTTTTTGGGTCATCCAATTGCAATGCAAGTTTATAGCCACGCTCATAAGCAGATGAATTTACCCTGTCGAAGCTTCTTCATTTGCCGATCGTTCTTTCTCTTGCAGTACTTAGTGTGTCACGCTCTTGTTCGCTTCGCATGCACTTTGGTTGTGTTTTAATGATACCAGAGGGCCTCGACTGCTTATCCGACTCTACAGAGCAGTGTAACAGAAGTTGAATAGGTGGAAGACAAGATCAAGCCTCAGAACTCAAACACCAAGATAGAAATAATTATTGATAACACGAAACAGGGATGGAGCGTATCTTAAAGACTATTCTGAATATCCTTGCAACCTTTTACAATGGATTTAATGCAAGAACAAGGGTGGCCGTAGACGGATCAAAAGAAAAGAAGACAATAAGAAAACAAAAGAAAAGCTAACTCAAAACAGATGTTGATGATAGTTTGTTGGGTCAATAGCATCTTATTCGCTTCCCATCAAAATGCTAATGCCTAAGGGTGATTTCAGGTTTGACGATGTCACCACGGTAACAGCTTCTCTATTTTCTCCCTTTCACAACGAATTTGCTTAACTATAATGCAGCCAGCAATTGTTCTGTCATAGCATTCTTCTAGTGCCACCTCGATTGGAAATGGTGCTCTTGAGAGTGTGTTCTCATATGGCTATTCCGAAGTAAAACATTTTCGATCCGTCCTCACTGTCGAATAACGGGTTGTAACCGAACGCATCATCAATCACTATGGGAAAAGTGAACAACTACTCCCGACTAAATTCGATAAATTACCTGATATATGTTATTGACTATTCACCGTCTTTTCAGATTTCTATGTGTATAATCGTTAAGACTTTCAATTAATTCGTCATATCCTTTCCATATTAGTCTGCCACAACCATGCCGTCTTCGTGTAAATGATCCTTTCTGCAAGTCTGCACGTTTCTGATATCTTTCAGTAACAATTCTTATGTTTTTACTGCCTTAAAAGACCAATGCTGCCCTCATACAATATTTGAAGCATTGTTGTGTGACATGTTCAATGGTATATACCAAAAAGGAAATATAAAGTATGATGTTAGTCGGTAACAGTCGTCGTTTGTCTGTGGCACTACCGAATGATCCCAACAAATACACGAAAATTACCTGAAAGTATGTCTTCAGGTAAATGGTGGGTAATTTCTTGTTTCACGTTTCCCACAGCGGACGGCGTTCCTAGTGAATTTCTATCGACGCAAAGGATACCGGATTGATCCAAAAGCGACATCTCAGACGCGGCGTGCTTGCTGCTGATGCAAAATTAGGTAAAACAAAAAACAACAAGAAAATTCTGGATCCTTACCTAAAATAATACAAAGCTGTACGTATTAGAGCAATGAAGCTTCCCAGATTACTGATAGATTGGCAACAATCATTATGGGCATCTGGCAAAGCAATTTGCCGAAGCAGGAATAGCTTACAAACTCCGCTAAAGTAGCTCAGGACGATACAATGACATGCCTTGCCATTTGTTCAACCGGACAGACATCCCTCTATCATACAAAGTCTTCTGGGATACATTCTATCGATCTAATCGTGGTGTTCTATAACGCAATAGGAGACGCGTGCCTTTCCCGCTTTGTACCTAAAGAAAACAAAATGAAGTGGACATGGTCATCGTCGCTTAATGAATCATCGGAGAAACGAGATCTCACTAAAAGGTCTATGTTATCTGCGTTATTTTCTTGGTGTAAGTGAGCTAAGGCAGACTTCTTGCCTTGATCGCTTGCGAATGGGCGCACTTCAAGTCTTTCAAACAACAACTGCGCATCGTCTTTACCTCATTAAGTATGTCGATTTTTTCTATTTCTGTGGTGGAGACAAATAATTCTCAAACGCACACTGTGAGGAAAATAGCCCATATTATTTGACGCTTTATGGCAGGCTATTCTGCAGCCATAGTTTTTAGTGCTAACAAAAAAAGTATATCGTTCTCGAACTGAAAATGTATCCTTGCTTCCATTCATTGCTCAAAGTGGACACTATGCACATCAGACCTTAATAGCTTTATTTTCCGGTATTCGCTATCAGTTATTGCTTTTTCCTTTTTTGACATGGCAGTAAATGACCATGAGTGACCATTCTACCGGGTTAAACTTAAAAATAAGTTTGACATTTGGCATTTCTGTGAATGACTGTACTCCTTTACTTTTATTCCCTCATTGAAAGGTAAAGAAGGAAATAATAGAGACATTCTTTGTAACTCATAAAATAGGCATAAAAAGTGGATGCCATATGGTACTTTTTTTTCTTGTTCATCAACGGTAATTGAGTATTGCTCATTAGCAAGTTTCCTAAAGCAGAAAGCAGTACTTTCACATGAATTTTTTTTTTTTTTTGCGTTGATGGCATTGAGAAATAAACAAACCTTTCAGATACCGATGACTGCAAGAAAATTTAACAAAAGAAAAGTAAAAGAGACTAAAAGAGAGTCTGCCCTTTTTTTAAGAAAGGAGGTAGAACATCTTTCATAAGGTCATGTAACGTACTGGGGAGTGTGTGGCACTGGGGCAAACTAAGAGATCGACATAGTGGGCAAGACAGAATCATCTTTGGTAATCATGCGCAATGTCAACCGAGCTCAGCTGGGAACCCGGGAATGAGGGTCAGGCTACACAAAAGAAGCATGATTGTTTTGAATGAAAAGAAATGATGACGGTTCCAGAACCAAAAGACATTACAAGTGCAAAAAGCATACCGTTGGAGTAACGTATACTACTGATTGAAATATGATTTCACAAGTACTTGGCAAACGACAAGGTAAGGAAAGGTGAATGTACAGTGCCCACACGAATGTCTATCGGTTCGATCGATATGGGTTGACACAGACT
>JNDP01000959.1:0-64794 GCA_000696975.1 Apophysomyces trapeziformis B9324
TACCACTGAAGACATCAACAGATATTATCGTGTGTGTGGGATTGACCCTGGCGTGCGGATCTATATACTGCGTCATATGGTGCTGGTGAAACAGAGCATGAAATCCGCCGCTGTTCGTCTGCAGAGTATTACTGCATGACTGGGTCGCCTCAAAGGGGTCAGCAGCTACTGAAACAAAAAAGACATCAGGGCATTGATACCATCGAGAGTAATTTTCCAAGTGCAAAAACATGCGATATCCGCAAATACATTGGACGAGTGGATCACTTTTTCCTGTACAAAGATGTGTTATTCAATTTCTACGGGCCAAATGACCGAGAGAGGCGGTTCCGCGACCATCAAGGCAGGCAACGAGCGGTAGAAGAGTTGGCAAATATTTTGATAGACGGAGGCCGTAAATACAACTATCGGAAACGGAAGCATCGTGGTGCAAACCGAAAGAAACGGAAGAAGAATCGCGAGCGGCGTAGAAGGCACAAGAAGAAGAACACTGGAAGGTATTAAAGGAACAGATATCAGGATAAAAGTAGTTATTATTCCCACAATGATAGGATACCCGAGCAACCATTATCTGCCGTGCGTTCTACAGTAAATGAAAGCCGTCGAACCAGAAGCTGGAAGCAATCCCAACCAAATCCGGATAATAATGGAAAGATGCCATTGTTTGTATTTGGGGCGGGGATGTTTGGGAAGGACAAGTGCCGATACAAAGGACATCGAAAAGCGACCGTTAACAAATTATGGAGAATTTTGAAGAGACGCGAGGCTCGCGGCGAGGTGCTTGTAGTGAAGATAGACGAGTACCTCACATCACAGGTAACTGAGGCAATGTTATTTCATCCATGCTTGACTGAATATGAAATACAAATAGATTTGTCACAAGTGCAAAACGAAGACCTTATGCAATGTGGTTACTGAAGATGGTATCAAACACCATGGCATTCAAGACTGCAAAACCTGTAGAATGCGATGGAATCGTGATATTAATGCAAGCAAGAATATGTTCTACATTGCTCAAACTATATGGAACGGCCATGGGCGCCCGGACGCGTTCCACCGGCCGACACAAATCACCGCTACGAATGCGGGACCCGAAAGGGTTTAGATTTTTACGGTAGGAGTAGTAGGCAGAGTTTCTAGTTAGGATTGTTTTACTAACGTCTATCTTTCGCAGGTGGTCACATCGGTAAGCTCACTATCACATTTTAACAGAGGATACTCACCAACAATTACTGGCAAATTCTTTTATAACTTTTTATCTCCAAATCTTCAAACAATTTTGGATGAAATCTTCAAAAATTTTGAATAAACCAGTAACGAATTGAAGATATCGGAAAACGAGTCACGAACATGCAAAGCCGATGAACTTCATATCGCTCGGTTTAACTTCCCCATGGCAGAGGAATCAGTTGAGGAACAGTATTTGGGATACAAGCGCGTAGTGTCTAAGTTAGGATTCGAAGCTGCACAAGTAAATAAAGACAATTCTGATCGTTCAGTAAACGATTGACAATCGCTTTAGGCGCAATACAGGCAACAACATAATCAACCAATCGAATTGTAACGCTTGCCATATTAAAGGAGATCGCTGATGTGTTTCTCTCTGCAGATCGCTTTTAATTGAGTTCCATTATCTGCAACATGAAATTCATCAGTACCGTAACGATCCTGATCGCGCAACCATGAGCATACGCGCAGGCGTCCAGTTTCTGAGTAAAGATGCCTTCATTCATGACCACGCTCAAGAGATAGTTCGCACGCTTGACTGGTTTGATACGATTGAAAGTGAAAACGAAGAACAATACGAAGGGTTGCAGGTAATTTAATAGGCACGATTAAGTGTATCGCTTAGTTTATCAGTCGGTATACGAAGGATTCATCCATTTACCAACACGATGCGAGCTAGTGCGGTATGTGGTACGACATGACCCTTTAGGGTTTGACACGGTGAGCATCAATGCAGGAATGCATGAAGAGACTTGAGTAACAGTTTGCTTTCTTTCTATAACTACTCAGCTTGTGGATGACTTGATTCAAATTGCAGGCTGCTTAAATTCACGATGCTTGATCCAATTAAGGTCTTACTCGTAGCTATATATAAGTAAAATCGTTTTAATAAGTTTTATAGTGAGATGATTATCAGCGTCGTTGAAGAGAAGCCGATATGTGCAGCTTTAGTCAGGCACAATTTAGTGGAACGCCAACTGTTACCCGAAATCGTGACGAGACTGACAGTGTTATACTGTCAAGATGAGGTTCGTGTGACAAAAAGAAATAGCCTATTCGAGATTATCGCGTAATTTGAGTTTTATCCGTGTGTAGATGGAATTTCTGAACAGTGTATTCTACCGGATGCCATCGTGGTTTATCGCACAATCAGGCAACAGTATCCAGTATTTTATGAAAATGAAGGAACGGCTATTTGGTGCCATTGGAAAATGCGCGGTAAGAATTGGAAAAGTAAGAAGGTCGCTTACACTGTTTAAGCATGATACTTCGTTCAATTCAGTGCAGCTGGACATTGCACTCCGGGCATTAGTTGGTTTAGTAGGATTTTTTGGTATCAAGCTTGCCTACGATGAAGTGACATTGTGTCTCACAGCCTTGCGTGAAACGCGGACGGAGAGGTAAGAAAAATCGGTTTGGACTATTTAGCTGGATCTGGAATAAATTGATAGACTGGTCAAGTTAATCTTGTGCCTTGCGCTTATCAATGCGGAACCATTCTTAAGGCAACAAGTAAGGGTAATTGTATCAGGTGTATTCTAAGCCTTTCTAGAAAGCATTAGACACAGCATTGGATCAGCTATTGGAATCCAAAATTTCTGATATGCCGATCAAGCTGATAGCCTATTTCAGAACAGATCAGATAAGCGCGGTTGAAGATACGATACGGTCTGTACTGGACATGCAGATTCCAATACGTAAGGATCATAGGAACAAGATAAATTGCTTATATAATGTATTATAGCCAAACTTGGACTTTTTGAAATGCAAAAGCTAATCTCAAACCGAGTGATTCGAAGTTAATAATAATAATACTACAACTCGTTGTAATAAAAAATTCTGACATAACGGGGCAGGCGAATGATAGATGCATGGATTAGGTGATGCTGTCAGCTAAGGGTTTTCTGTATTTCTGCCAGCATTAAGGTATCAATATCTTTGTTTTTCTGTAGGGCAGTGGGACTTGAGTAAAACTTTTGGTTCACGCGGTGTCTGAATTGGTGTACGTACGGAGCAACATATTGATTAAAACGCAACCCGACCCCGGTTCATTTCCTTCTGTCCATAAATTGTACGATGAGTTTCTCTTCCAAACTAGCCGACGTCGCTCAGAAATCAGTGGTACTCTTCCTTGCAGGAACTACAGGTAGAACTTTTTCTTTTATAGGACCCGATCGAAGCGAATACTTAGATTTCCATTAGTGTACTATGTTGCCAATATCGGCTCACTTGTCAATCATCGCTTACAGCTTAAAAAGGAAGGGAAACTCCAGGAAGAACTGGTAAAGGCTTATGCACTCTTGCCAACAAACACGATTTTTCATACCATTCCTTCTTAGGCTCGCCTCCATGAACTTGCGGAAGCTCGCAGTAACAACAACGGCGATTCTCTCCATGCTGAAACTGAGACTACACCTACCCCGATCCCGGCAGTAGAGCAACCCGGCGATATGTCATCCAAATAACTTGGTTTAAGTTACATAACTATATCTCTTTGACGTGTACATTATATCATCTTTTAGCAAAACGCAGTAAAATGACTCATATTAGACAATAGCAGCAAGCAATTAGAATTGCACTCGCGGAGTAGATGATAGTAAGGTATAATCGTGTTGATGAAAGCTGGTAAAACGTCAATCCAAGCACCGCTATCCGATCCTCCCATCGCCGGAAATGGGCTTAGTCGAACAATCTTCTGTACCGTCGCTTAGTGAACGAGTAAGACTAGAGTAGCTGTTATTATGCATGCTTTTTGGTATGTGTGTATAGTGGGAATTTAGTGGCGGTATTAGCTGGCCCAACCAGTAGCAAGATCATAGTTCTTATCGCCGTTTCCAACTGAATATGGACGCTGTTGTTTTTGGTTGCGTTATTTTTTGTTCCGCTCTTATCTCTAGCACTGGCATTTTCGTACGGACTTCTCGATATTTCCAGTTTCTGTTTTTTCCTCAGTTTCTTAACTCCTTTATGGGAAATTGTCAGTGTGTTTGGATTTTGGTTTTGCTGCATATGGTGAGGAGTTATATTTAGCAACACTTTTGCTTCAAATCCATCAACAACTGAGTAGCGTTAAGCACACTCATTTTAGCAACGGGAGCTATTGAAATAGAGGATCTGATATCGATACAAAGTAATAGCAAAGCTGGGAAACAAAATGGAGGGTTCCTTATTGGCAGAGAGTTAACGTTAAAACTAAAAATGGGTTACTCAGATTGAAATGGAGGTTATGCTTAAACTCTGTATTTCTTAGATATAGTCTGTCAAAAGCACTTGCGTGCAAGCTAGGCCGTTTCCTTAAGAAGTAAAGTAAAAAGCATGGTTTGGCTGGTATGCAACATGTTTTGTCCGAAACCACCATTCGCGCAGCTGATCCAAATCCCATTAGGGTCCAGTGAGATGCATGACTGTTTTTGTTAAAGCTTCGCAGACAGGTCCTGCATTGATTAGAAAGGCTTCTTCTACTGTATAAAAGAGTATCCTGTAAAAACCGCAACCGTATGAAAATGGAGCAAGAACTTATTGAACTACTATTGGTCGCAAAAAAGGCCCTATCAACCGGTCAGACCATTTGTGCTCAGGCCAACACTCTCTCTCAGGAATCAGAACGCCATGTCGAGATAATTGAGAAAACATGGCCTAAAATCCTGTTCGTCAATAATCATATCCTTGTGCAGTTGAGTACATTGGAACGTGTGAGAGAATTCTTGGTCCTCAAAACGGAAGAAATCCGGAATTGCATCAAAGTAAAAGAGAAAAAAAAACGAGCCTAGATTCCATGTATAACTGATGCTCTTATCACGATGCAGGACCGAGAAACAACATTGGGAGAAGTGACAATTGAACTGGAAAAGATCTTCGAAATGCTCCGACAGAGCCATATCGATGAAGATATCCTCCGAGTTAACGATGAACGCAATGTAGGCGAGTCTTCGGAAGCCAAGAATACGTTGTTCCACCACATCGATGATCAGGCTATTTTGGAGCTTCAAAGACACGCAGACGATGAAATTGTGGAGATAGAGGTAGAAGCTACCGCACATTATGGTCAATTACTTAGTTTTATAGAGCTTATATAATTCTTTGACAACGATGACCAAGTCCCTATCTTCCACCATATCAGATCTGGCATCTTTACAAGAAACTTCATTGTCTATTTCTCTCGATGAACCTGCATCTAATTTTGCAAATGAAAAGCTTCAGATACAGGAAGATGAGATCGCTAAAATGGCCGATATCTTGACAAGTTTAACTAATCATTATGATCAACTTGGGGAAGCTACTAGGTAATAGTAAGAGCTACTGTACCATATCGCCAACCAATTGAGTAGATTATGCCAATCCCAGCCGGAAGCCTGTAATCAGCTTGACATCACTGGTAACTGAACTTTATTTTGCCACCAGATCGCTAATGTAAAGGCTTTAGTCTTGCAAGATGACCACGACCATATACCTGATATCTTAGAGGATCTACATGAATCCCTAGAAGTTGTAGAATCTGTGAGGTATAAATAGAAATCTTTAAGTTCTCACTTTTACACAGCGAAGCTTATCTATTTCATTAGTGAGGAGATCCGGGTACGCATGCAGGTCTATTCATCGGTCAAAGAAGAACTTATCAACGTATTAATACAACTCGAACAATTCGGGGCCCCAGGAGGGCAGGCGGAGGTTATTTGCGACAAGATGGTGAATGCTGAGGTAAGTCCAATTTTCGCAATCCGGTGTATATATCAAAGAACGCATTACTCCGTAGGCAGAATTGAAGGAGCATGAATATAATCTAGACAACTTTTTCAAGCAGCTTACATCATTGGCCGAATGGTGACGAGCAGTTGATCGTATTATGTATATGAGCTTATGCCTAATGTAGGTATCGTTCCTATGCGTCATCATATAACCACTTGATACTTGAAGTCGAGCGGCGACGGAAAGTACTAGAAAAGCAGGAAAAGCTACAAGCCGAACTTCTACAATCCTTTGAGGAGGCATATAACGGTAGGTACAAACCAGTTAATGAGTACCAAAAAAATTCTGAAGCAGTGAATAGCCGAACGCCAAGAGCGTCTGAAATGGTTCAAGCAACATGGGCAATATCTACCTCAAGCATTATGTCCATTTATGTTTGTAAGTTGACTGAGGTAGAGACTTTTAAGTTTTAACAGAAAACTCAGGACCCACCGACCAAACTTACCGTGATAGTTGAACAAACGGCAGGAAGATTACCTGAGCTGTCAAAAAGCAGTATCCAAAAGGTAAATCGTAGTATATCACTCTTACTCTGTGCTTTGTTAATAGTGTGTTGCACAGGCCGTGGCAGATATTCAACGTGCGGAGCCGACGAAAGATCCAGTGAACTAACTTTAACGCAGCAAACACCTTTGCCCACATACCATGTAAAATAAATTTACCCCGATTTTCTTGTATATAAACGTTCATCACTGTGGATTTTTATTGCATTTTTTCGCAACGTCTATGACATATTATTATATGCAAATGGTGATTTTCATTGTTTCATTTAGCTGTGCAAGAACAAAATGTTCCCATGAAATACGGAGGATATGTTACGGTTAAGTTGTCTGATATCCATAAGTTAAGCCATAAATGTTTGATTTTTGTCTTGTCAAAATTAAGGTGCCGCTGCGGCGTTATAAGCTTAAAGAAAAAACATTTTAATCAATTGAGCAGCAAATAGTGAATCCTCTTATGGAAGACGAAGTACCGAAGAAAGCCATAAAAGCATTGAAAGCACGTCTCGATCTTGTCGAGCGTCATTTAGAGCCTCTTCTTGCAAGTCCATTAACAGAGTCTTACGGAAGATTACCTGTAAACCAGAAATGCCAATTCGAAGTATTGCTGTGTTATGCGATCAATAGCTTGTTCTTCAGTATGTCAGCATTTGAATATATCAAATCCTTAAGAGTAACTAAGCATGAAACTAGTGTATATGAAGACTCAAGGTCATGATCCTCAGAATCACGATGTCATGAAAGAATTGGTGAGTCTGGACTTTGTTAGGCGATGCATGCAAGTTAACTAACGAACACTGAACCCTCCGTTGCACTCAAAACAGGAACGAGTTAAGAATTACATTAACAGAATTAAACAAGCTGAAGGAAAGGGACCTAAAGGTAACATATTAAACAGGCATAATGTACGCATGGATACTGAGATGTTTGTTCTGACAGCATCCCTGGCGGTGGATAAAGAGGCAGCCGCAAGGTTTATCAAAGCCGCCTTGGCTAATGAAGACGAAGAAGAAGAAGGTAGTAGAGCTTGGATATGGAATAAATAACGATATTAATCCAGGCAATAGCAACTGAAGCACGCAAACGCAAAGCAGAAGGTAAACATCTATAGCTACCATCATGCCATACTAAAATCACCGACGCTTAGAATCATCATCCGATGAGGAAGAAGTCAAAGGATCATCTAATGAAAAGTTACGGAAGCGACAATATGTAGACCCTTTCCGAAGCGCTTGATCACGGAAAATGAAATGAACGAAGAATTTTCCAACTTGCTATAGAATGCAGAAATGAGTTGATTGAAATCTTTCTCTACAATATTTCTTCCCAAGCTAAAGACAGCAGTTTATACTTCCCGTCAACGCCCTGATCTTCCTATAATTCGTACGATAATAAAGCCATAAATGAACCAACAGATCGAAGAACTTGCCAATGGTGTCAATGCATTTAAGGGCCCACGATTGACTGCTGAAATATGTCCTGTAGCTCATGTTGAACCTTATCTGTAATAGTCATGGCAAATCAAGAAATCTACTGTGTAACTGTCAAATGCTTTAATTGCTATGCGATCAAAATAACGCACAACTACTAACTTTCCCCGCAACTGTCCCTTTTATGACACGTTTCCATATAAGCATTGATCGGAACTCTAATGACGCATCGATGATGTATTTGGTCATAAAGCGTCTTTGTTTAAGAAACAGCGAAACAACTCCTTATATCTATAAATCAAATATATAAAAGCGTTGACAAGCGTTTTCAGTCTCTCATCGTCAGCTTAATTTTTTGATTTATCTTTCAGAATGGTTAAAAACACACAAGTGATATTCGCTAAAATTCCCACAGGTGTGCCTGTGGATGGCGAGCATCTGCAAGTCAAGACAAGCTCTGTTGATTTGGAGGCTCCTCTTTCGGAAGGAGAGATCATTCTTAAGCAGTTGATCATTTCCGTCGATCCATATATGCGCGGCCGAATGCGGGATGCTAGTGTTGAATCCTACTCTCCCGCCTTCGAGCTCGGCAAACCGCTGAGTGGCGAAGTGGTTAGCACTGTTCTCAAATCCAATAACCCCAAATACAAGTCGGGAGATATAGTAACAGGTTTTGGCGTCCACGAAGAATATTCGCGCATAAGTGCTGCACAAGCGGAAGGCACCTTTCGAGTGCGTGAGGATATCAGAAAACACAAACTTCCTTTGAGTTACTATGTAGGCGTGCTTGGCATGCCCGGTTTGACTGCCTATGCAGGGTAAGAGGAAAGAGCAAAGACTTCACCGCAGCGGATAGCAGCTAACCCATTCTCCATTCCGTCTTATATGTCAACCTGTAGACTTTTACGACATGGACAGCCCAAGTCGGGTGAAACACTTTACATCTCGGCCGCTTCTGGCGCGGTTGGTCAACTTGTTGGACAGATCGGCAAGGTTTTAGATCTCTGCGTCGTAGGCTCTGCGGGTTCGGATGATAAAGTAGCTTACCTCAAAGAGATCGGTTTCGATGCAGCTTTCAATTACAAATCTGGATCGTTGGACGATCTTCTTACCCAACATTGCCCCAAGGGTATTGACATTTACTTTGAGAACGTCGGAGGTTCTATGTTGGAAGCTGTTATTGACCACGCCAACAATTTCGCCAGGTAAAATGATTTTTGCCGTCGCATATGTCATGCAATCTTATCAATATCGACATGGTAGAATCGTTGCTTGCGGCATGATCTCACAATATAACAAAGAAAAGCCAGACGGTATCCACAATCTGATGCAAGTAATAACAAAACGATTGAGAATGGAAGGATTCATTGTGTTTGACGATAACGATATGCAACCTGAGTTTACGGAACGTGTCACGAACTGGCTGTTAGAAGGCAAGGTCAAGTATCGCGAGACAATAGCCGAAGGCATTGAGAAAACGCCTTGTGCATTGATTGATGTATTGGAAGGGAGAAACTTTGGAAAACAAGTAGTTAGAGTTGCTGAGGTGTAATACAAGTATGAGTTTAGGCCGATTGCTATAGCTTTACGCAGTGAATTCATTGCTCATCAATTATTGTCTTTTCCCAATCTTTTGGCTTGTTTGCGATCCATATCGGCATATCTGTACGCTTTCATTCCATCCATGTTCCTAATGAACTGTTTATTGGAAACTAGGCTTCAGGAACCATCTTTTGTCAATGAATGAATGCTACTTGAGACGCCAGCATTTTTCATTAGCTAATACCTCAAAAAGCATCACTTAGATTTGTCCGATACTTATTCCGTAAATAATCAGTTTCATCGTTATCATTCTGACAAAGTTGCTTAAGTACTATGAGCATACGTGTGCTTAACCATTTGATATGTTCAACTGCAAGTGATTGCCATTTCAGAAAGGCAGACTCTCTGCAAAACAAATGAGTTACCGGGGTAGAACAGTGCTTGGATGGCACTACCAGTGTGCCGCGACAGCCGACGAAAAGTCCGATATTCATGCAGCAGTGATGTCTGTTTGGACAGCCAAAATACCAGCTTCACGCTTGTTTCTCAATAGTTTATGGGGAGAATTTAGGTCATTTACTATACATTATGAGAGAGCAAAGCCATCTAGAGCGGTTAAATTAATGTTACAGGAATAGCGAATACATAGAATCCAAAGATTGTAGAACAGAGCTTCATGTTTAGAGCAGATGATGCTGATATTAAAGAAAACCCGCTTGTCCTTCATCGTTGTTCGAGTCGACTTTTGAGCATCGCCAGCTCTTCCTTCATTTTCTCATACTCTCTACCAAAAAAGAAAAGAGGGTTAACCGGTTATGCTATCGCTACAGTTTGAAAATTAGCTGTAGAAACACGTACTCTCTGTCAACGTAGGACGCACTCAGTGTTTTTTCTGTGTCTGATGCAACTTTGTCACATATTTGTTTAAGTTTCGCTTCTGTCAGCATGATAACTGCTGAACCATCTTCCCCAACATCAGCTAACGGCAAGTCCCTACTGCCGGATAAATTATGAGAAAAATAATTTCGTGATATCCGGTCATAACGTACGTGTTGCTGCTACCGAACCAGTGCCGCGAGGACTTGTAGGCAGATTGCGTATGTCGCTGCGATGAGCTGCTAAGGTATTGTCGCAGTGCTGTTTGCGGATTGGTATGTTTGAATCGCTTGTCGTTATGATAATCCGCTTCATCCCAGTACCCGTTAAAAGGCCGTTTTGCGGTTTTCAATCGTTGATTTTCTTCCGTCGCATCACGGTCTGGCGATGGATAAGCGGTTATTGACCTTGTTTTTACTATCCTTCGACTATTCTGCTTTGGTCGACTTCTAATATCTTTAGATCGTGAGGCAAAATTCAATGTGCTATGGGAAACTTCAATCAACAACTTCAATTCTTCAAATGCAGATAACCGTACTTTAAGGTATCCAGAAGGTATCTCTGTATAAATTGTAAGTTCATACGCGATGTGATATTGTCTACTACGTACATAGCCTGGTGCGATATTGATAATCATCATACCAAGTGATGTCCCACCTAATGTAGGCTACCCAAACTCTTGAATGATTTGTTCCGAATAAAATAATGTGTATACTACCTGTAATATTCGAGTCATCTTTGAATCGCGAAATGGGATTCGAGACTGTGGACGGTTAAAATGACAATGGATAGAAAAAAAAAACTTACAGAGCCGCAATTTAATGCTTCAACTACTTGACCAAGAACAAACAGACTTTTGTTGATGGCAGAACTTTCGTCCATTCGTTCTTTATTATTTCCTGATCTGCGATTATCCTCAGATCCAGCGAGGTCAATGAGATTGATTTTCCCAGATATTGTATTCTTGCTACCACCAGAACTTGAATATTGATCACCCACAGTTGCCGTTACATTGAACGATAAAATGGCATGTGAACGACTGGAAGTCGCATTTAATTTGGTAGTTGCAGTTGAACGGTTCCGAGAAGCAATACTAAGAAACAGTTTTCAGTTCACCATGCTGAAAGTCCATTTGCTTTACCTGAATATTTTATGAAAATCTTGTACCGAATAAAGATTGTACTATTTGACTTTTGTTAACGTGACCCGATGAAAAAAGCAGATAATTTTCTCACCTCTGTCAAGTTAGCAACAAATATGTTATGATTTTGATCCTCTCGGATATCAAGCGCTGTGTCCTATCAGAGCGTATCCGAGTTGGATCTCAGCTTATTATATTGTAAAATGTACTTACTTTCCCCTTCATCACAAGCAAATCATATACCGATTCCTTAAATATCTCCATATATGACATAGTAATTTGTAGATCGGAAATACGAGGGCTGTGCTTCGCTTGAAATAAATAATCTGCTACTCTCGGTATAATTCCAGGTTCATGGCGTACACCGTCCATTGTATAAGTCTTCCCTGTACACATAATAAGTCTACGTATTTAGCAAATAACCGACAAGTCTTGTGTTGCTCTGAATCCATTATGTACCTGAGCCGGTCACACCATATGCGAAAATGGTTGCGTCCTACAAAGGGACAATGAGGAATGGGTGAACTGTCTGTAGCACACTTACGTAGCCGTCGAACACACGTTGGACTAAAGGTCTTACGTCGTTTTCGAAAATGTCCTTTTGCGTAGCCTCCTCTGAATAACAAGATGCAAAACTGATCGATCGACTTGTTTATTTCCAAGGTTCCACAGTGTCTATGTACCTGAACTTCAAACGCTCGCCTGGGTTCCGGTGATTCTCCAGCTCAACATAGTTGTCATTCACGTATACCGAATTATCTGGTGCCTCATCCCCTATGAACGGTCGAACGCGGCATACGATCTTAATTCGTTCAGATGGAGTCATGAGAGAAGGCGCGAACTTTTTGTCCGACACTGAGACGCGGCTGTTGAATTGGCGTAATCATCTTGAAATGGCAAGATGCATTGGACTGTAGCCCATTTCTCAGTCGAGATCAATAGTTATCGTAAGCAGGGTTTACTATTAGAAAAGGCGTAGAGGAAGCGTAAAATAATGATGATAAATCCCTTATCTCCTTGTGTTTAGCTTTTGTACGCAGTTTCACGAAATTCAGACCCTTAGTGATTTCATCAGCCCCGATATGCTGTTGGTACAGCACATATAGTGAGACTAGTCTGTAAACAATATAACGCTCTGATCAAATTTTAACGAGTTAATTCATAATACTCATATGGTGCAATAAACCCGAAATTGCGTGCAAGCAAACCCTGATACTTCTGGGGTTAATGCTATTTCCTATCGATATGACACCCGTAGCTTACTCTGGTATACTATAGACGAAAGAAGCAATGAAGGACCTAGTTCTACTGATGCGAGGATATGGAACGATTTTGAAATCGCTGTAGTAGGTGAAGGATAATATCTCTCTGATCGTACGCATGTGTTGTGAAGCAAGAAGCGATAGACAGCTTACATCGTATGAATAAGCAGACTATATATTGGAGTGGATATATCACATGGATATAAGGAACATGAAAAAAAAACCAAGATGATTTATATTCTTTTAAACTACGGTGACTGAGTGATGCCAACAATTACAGTTGAGAACCAATCTTGCGCCTGGCTGTTTTCCATCAAGGTCACTACTGAAGAAGAAGACATTAAGATGAAAGAAGAAATTGGGATCATCATATTTGTCTATCTTATTGACATCTCCCATATCAATTTATTACCTGATCGTTCATGAATTCTGCACTTATCGGCCTAAAATTAGACATATCTAAGGTGCTGCGGTCACTGTTCCACCACGAGAAGTTTCAGTAAAGGTATCTTCCGTCCACTGTTAAGTTTTATTCAATTTATGACTGGATACGCATAAGGTGACTCAGTCTTGATTCGGGAACGTGTCTTTCGAATGGTAATTCGAGTAGCTTTCGGACACTCACAGCGATGATCCAAAGCAGTAACGCGTCCATGTGCGAAGTTTTGCATAGCTATCACCAGCTTTACCATGGTGATAGTACTTTTATCCGAGCAACTAGTCTGACGCTTTTACCTATCAGCGCACAGCCTCATCTTCATCGGTGACTACGGCTAAGAACCGGAGAAATACAACTAGCTGAGATGTGCTGATGATACGTAAGAAATGGCATTCCCTGTTTGGTCCGTTGAACCGTTCCTTGACATCATATCAAAGAGATTAAAGATCGATCGATTACTCGGTTGGCAAGGAGAAAAAAAGAAGATTCGGCTTTATCAAACAAAGAGCGATCTATTGGCACGTGGCAAAAGGGCTTATAGAATAAAGTTTGACTTAGAAGCGATGGCAACAGAACAGCCAGGGAACTTTAGAATACTCGGTCTGAGCTCTTGAGAGGGAACTGACTTCAGGAAGGTTATCCAGTTTGTTACCTACGCCGTAAGTCGCCGATAACTCGATGTGATACACTCGAGGTTATTTTTTCTAAGAAAGTCAGATTTTGCATGTTGGGATATTGCCACACGCATGCATTTCCAATCTCAGCTGTATCAATGCTAGCATTACGCAATTGCACTTCACATACTGTTTTGTTTTGCTAAAAAAAGATATAGCTATACACGACCCATACACGCCGTTTCTAGTCACATCGATGGGGTCCGTATTTGGATTTGCAGATAAAATTTTTCCTTCCACATCGCAGAACACTTCGTAATCAAGTTCCGTAGTAGTCTTTAAGCAAAGCATGTCTCTAACTAGCGTTTTGGGCCAATATTTAAATCTAGGACGTAGTTCGATAGAACAGGGACGTAAAGACTTAATGTGTACTTGCATTGTTGATATGTATGATACGTGATACTTTTTTCAAACAGAGGCCCATTTTTTAAGGCACCTTAAGCCATTTTGAGTTAAGTGGTTTTATCTAAACTTAGCCTAGCACGGAGAGAGCGGTAAGTGTAAAGCAATGATGTATCAGGCAAACTGTGCTGCGTTACATTGGGACCCTTATGTTGTACGTCTAGAGCACATAGTGGTAGAAATTTAAACGAATCAAAATGCTTTACCAGTTGAGTATGATTGGAGCAAGGTAGTATTTAGCATGACTAAGGTTTGGATGCTCGAGCAACACAATGAGTTCTCGAATACGATGACCATGGATAACGCGTAATTTTCGAAAGGAAGATTCCCCGGAGAAAATTTCCTTTAATTTCTTTTTTTTTTTCGAGCATCTAAAATAGCATAGAGTTGGCGAGCCATTCTGTTTTTATTACCGTGTAAACCGTCTGGAAGAATGGGCGGAGGAATTCGGCTACAGTGAAAAGATAGCAGACTGAGGACGTATTAATAGGACTAGGATGTTGAAATAGAGGTACAATGATGATGTGGGCATTCCATATAGAAGAGAGAAGAAAAGAAGTCCTTATTCGGAGGTAAAGGCCGCGAATTACCAAATAGAGACAGTTGCTATTGAACAATAGATCATCCATTGGACAATAGACGTCTAAGATTCCCGTTCAACGCGTTACACTATGTTTCAGTTGTCCCCAACATGAAAGCTTATAGAAGCTTAACAGGATCCCCCAGACCAGTGAAAAAAAAAACAACTGGTCTTGGAATGGCTGCCAATTTCCCTTCATAAAAATAGAATAAGAACGAGGGCTTCGGTTTTTATACAATTCCATTTTTTTTCCGGCCCACGTGCAATAGGTGATACAAAGAAAAAAAAGAAAGCGATTAGAATCACCGTGCCCGAAGTATACCAGACTTGTGTTGCTTTACCTTGCGCGTTATATTAAAAACTTTATTAAGTTCCAAGATAAACTATATCATTCTGCTACTAGACATTTAAACTAATATGCATTGATCTAATGACGTTTACAAAATGTATAAAGTATTTTAACGCTGTAGAAGTTAGTTTAACAAACATTAGAACCGGGAAAACGTATAACTCCAACTATCTTTCGCTGTTTTCTTTTATTACGGTCTCCAAAAGTCCTGCTCCCCTGAAGTCCCCCTCATCGATTCTTTTTTTTTCTTTCTGACCCCGTGAGTTTCGGACCAACGAATAGCCGCGCTATTTCAAAAAACTTAATCGTTCGAATTGAGCGAGTAATGCTAGCCAATTCATGCCCTTGCTTATCATTGACAGGGGCAAAAGCAGGGTTTAATGGACATTAACAGAAACATGTTGGTTTTATTTGTAGCAATTTCGGGAATTGCAGAAGATCGAGAATACAATTTCTATTTTTCTTTCATAGAACATCAAACGTGGTAAATCCGGGGTGCATTACGTAGCTTTTTTTTTTCAGTTACATTGAAAGACCGGTTTGGTCTGTATCTCAGTTGCCCGATAGGGCATATTGCTCTTACATGTTGGGACATGAAGGATTGGGAACATGTTATCGGAGTCGAGCTGGATAAAACGTGATAGCACGTGTTGAAATAAAGGTTAAAGAAGTACTTTGGTTTTTTTTTTTGATCTGAATCAAATTACTGGTGATTGCATAATGGATCATCAAATAAGTTCATTATGCAAGACAATGGGCGATGGAGGCTTTAGCGTTAGGAGTGAGGAGAAAGTGGGAACCTTGATTGGCTCGATCAAAATCATACCATACTGTTGGAAGCCCGCACTGCTGGGATAAGAAGAGTTCGTCCTACTGAAACCCAGACAAGGAAATTAGACATTCCATTGCCATGGCCAACGCTTTGGTCTCTTTCCCTTCCATCCATTCCCCGCGATTGGACTTACCCTCCCTCTTAAAAGCGGACATGGCGCTGTTTGAAAATACTGAAAAATTAAAGTAGAGCTTCGGAATTATGAATTTATCATTATAAAAAGAGTTGACTTTTCTCATATTTCCTATGCGACTTTCGCGAAACAAAACTTGTTATATTTCGTATAAAAGCGAACAATGGCTCCATCGAGCGTAAAGTCTCTATCTATTAAAAACGAAGACGACTCGCGCAAAAAGCCACCCGCCCGAACAACCGATAAGAGTGATCGTCTTCATGAAATCCTTTCCTCGCCTCAACTTCTTGCATTATTTGAAGAATATCTGCAACGAGTTCAGGCACACGAAAACCTTTTATTTGTCGAAGCACTATCACAATTGCGCCATGAAAGCAATCAACTCAACGTTGAAAAAGTAGTCCACAGGTTAATATCACCACTACATTGACCATTTCTCTATCTCTCGCTCGCTCACCTATATATTCACGCAAATGATTTTCAAATGTAGAATCTGGAAAACGTTCATCACTCTTGGCGCACCTTTGGAATTAACGATCCAAAACAGTGAGCAGATTGGAAGAGAAATTCATGCTCATCGCTGGGATATCATGACAAAAGAAAAAGCCCTCGAAATATTTCGCGATGCTGAACGTCAAGTGAAATCGATCTTGGTAATTAACTATATACCCCAAGTAAATACACCAGCCAAACTCATATCACCATACTCTCCGCTATTAGGAACAAAATGTGGAAGCCTTTGACGCTCTCTATCGAAAATCCACGTAAGTGTTGTACAGTATATCACAGATGGCATTGAACGGATTGCTTATCAATATCCTTAGTTCCGGACAAATATCGGGACCCTTGCAGTATCAGAAAAAAGTGGTCATTATCGGAGGCGGCTTTACCGTAAGTAACATAGTAAGTGTGTGACAACGTTCTAATCTGAAATGCAAAAAGGGTTTCACGGTTGCCTCGATTCTAGATCCGATGCCACGATTTCATGTTACCTTAATCGACACTAAAGGTAAGCTTCGAAGCGAAACTTATAAGTCTTTAGACTTATTATGTTTTATTAGATTCTTTTGAATACAGCCCTGGTATGATCAAGGTTAGTAACTGAAAATAAAGCTATTTAATCCAGTCTTACCTTTTTTGTCCATAGATGCTCGTACGTCCTGAAGAAACATCGTCACTCCGAGTACGACATGGTGCCTACGTTAAGAATGGCCGTGTTGTCATTGGTCATGCTGAAAGACTCGAACAAGACGCCACGGCTGTCCGTGTTAACAACGAACTGGTATGTTGTTGCTAGATATCTCTGTTTTTGTCACTTACATTTAACCAACTTGCTCTCTGTTTTCTTACAGATTCCGTTTGACTACCTTGTTATTGCCACAGGGAGCACATACAAGTCCAAGCTGAAATCATTTGATATCTCGGCGCTCTATCGAATGTCCGAGCTTGCTGCTGAGCATGTTGAATTAAAAAAAGCAAACAGCGTGCTGATCATCGGTAAGGAAACAGCACCTTTTGATTTTCTCAAGCTCTTATACTCAATAAACTCCATGGTAGGAGGAGGATTAGTGGGTTGTGAACTTGCAAGTGAAATTTCTTTGCATGATTTCCCTGCTCCGTATCAACAGAAGAAAAGAGTGACGATAGTGGAATCGCATCCTACCTTGGTGCCTCGCAGTTCCGAGCGCCGGCAAGAAAAGGCTATGGATTATCTCACAAAACTCGGAGTTGATATTATTTGCAACGAACGCATTGTCGATTTCGACAGTGCAGAAACCAATGCCTACTTGGGAACGAGCGGCCGTGTGTATCGAGGCTACGATAAAGTTTACCTTGCCACAGGGACAACGCCCTGCAGCAACATTATTCGAGGCGATGGGGACGCTGGGTTTGAATCTTGCATCGATCACTGGGACCGTATCAAGGTCAAGCCGACATTGCAATTGGATCATTGGAAGTATAAGCATATCTTCGCTGGCGGCGATGTGACAAATGTTTGTGAAGAAAAAACTGGATATGCAGCAACCCTTGCTGGTGTTTGTATTGCACGTAATATTTGCCGAATCGAGAAGGGCAAGCCTCCACTCAAACAAGGTGCGAAAGGAACCGTACCCGCTCCTCCAAAACCGTTACATGGCTTGCCGTCTCATGGAGGTATTGGAAGACGTACGTATGAATAGACATTTCTGGTTTCAACAGGACATTAACATATTGTTTATTTTTGTAACAGAGCACTTGGGCCTATTCAAAAAGACCTTCTCCTTCTTAAACCCAAACTGGGCTGCACTAAAAAGCTTTGACGAGCAGCAATTCTTGCGCATCGTTCAAGGCGAAGCGGCTGCTTCCTCGCTGGCTATTGGAAAAATCCCCAAATACCTCGAAGCACCATGCTGCGACGCCAACCGTCCCAATCATCGCTTGCGTAGAAACAAACCAAATGATGTGAATTCTCCACGTATATCAGCAACAAATCTTTCTGGCTCTGATCTTCTATCTTTGCAAGGAAATAGCGACACAGAAAGCATCCGAAGTTTCCTATATACACCAGGGATGTACGATCTTAACGTGTCATTCGAAAGCTTTAGCGAAGAATCTAGCATACGTTCTTGCAGTACTTCAAGCGATCTTCCGAGTCCTGATCGAGCATCGTATATGGAGAGATACCAACGTTCAATTAGTCCAGTGCAACAAACGAAATCGATTCGTCACGTTGGCTCCATGGTCTCTCTCAGCAGCCGAGAAACTTATTCTGGGCGGCGGCACCCTCAATTGAATGCATCTATATCTACACCTATCACCTATCCGTTCTATAATGAACGCTTCTCTAATGAGCTCAGATAGCACATTTATATCCTTAATTAGCACAAAACTTTTGTATATAGTCCAAGAACCTATTTAAAATCTTTCATCCAGGTAAAAAATATTAAAATTAGTATAGGCATGGCTTGAAAACACCGTCGTAAGAAGGTCATTTATCTTGCACTCTTCGGCTAGTCAATTAAGTCACTACAGATAAATCTAAAATTTGGGAGATCTTGCTTCATTGTAACATGCAGTAAGTGATAATGTCATTAATTTGTACTGTGTCGTCCCTACTTCGGTCTGTTTAATCAAGAAATAAGATGTAGTCATTGGTAGTGACAGAGATACCAAATTCCACGTTGCGTCTTTGGAAATGATATAATAGAAGAAACGTGGGTATATTGCAATAGCATGATGCACAAATTGTTCATTTTGACTAGACGTTGCCAGTGCGAAAAGCTTTTCCGGAACTCATCTTTTTCAAATCTTCGATTTTCTGGCTATAACCTTTACTCTTATGTTTTGCTATTATTACGAATAATTGTGTTTCAGATGAGGAGTACTACGCTGCAACACCGGGTTCCGCAGGGATATTCCTAAGAAGGAGGTTAATGTACAGTCTGCAGGGGTAATCTGGAAGGCACAGGTTTGTTCTACTATATCCGTCGAATTAACCGGGATAGCCGTATTCTTCTGCTTACTCACATAAAAGCGTTACCAGTAGCACACTGCATCCAGTACGGCTGTCCGTGACCTTTGCATAACTTTCCTAGTACGGAGGGGCCATTGTCCTGAAAAAAGGCACACTCGACAGTTCATGCTCTAATCACAGTAATGTGGCGCTACTGTTCCTTTACAGCACTAAGATTTTCTAGAAAATGAATTGTAATATTTGCTTTAGAAATTTTCAGGTGCCATCGCAAGGTTAAAGAATCAACAGATTGCATTCTGTATTATTTGCCTTTAGATTCTAAAATTTCTATCGTCCTTAAACCCAGGTATGATGCAGCCTGTATTCTAACCATGTATAAACAAAACCGATATTAAACAGCTCGTGAATTCACATGAATGTGCGAATTATACGAGGTCTAGGCACAATAGCTTTGAATTAAACTTATTGGAGCACGCCCATTGTCATTTCGGGATGTCCACAGTTTTTGATCCACCTGATGCATTGTGAAGGGTTTTACAACATCGTTAATAATTACTCTGTTAAGCGCAAGCTTCGGTGCAGATCCGAAAATACAGGACCGTGTGATTATAATTGCTATATTAGTAACCTACTTACAGAGTACAAATGTTGCTGACGAGCAAATCAAAGTTACATTTCGGAAATGGCTTTGTAGAGAGCCTGTTAAAGTGCCACATCATTCAGGGGAAACAAAAGGCTGATCGAGGCAACACTTTTCCAAGAGTCTCGTGGTCAGCCATACAACTATTTAGGAATGTCCTGTCAGTGACCCCGGTTCGGGTATTTCATCCGGTTAGCTTAGATATGTGAGTTGTGTTTCTTCAAACATACATATTAAATAAGCAGGCAATCACAGTAATGAAAAAACATACAAATTAGCTGAAAAAGGCACGCTGATCGTAAACAGTATGGTGCAAACGGACCTAGCGTTTTATGTAGTTACACTTGAGCTATCTGAAACACAAAGTTAGCTGTAGTAAAACAGCCTGCTGCGATGGCCACTGCGCCGCCGGCTTTCGGCACAAAGCCGAATGAGAAGAATGAATGTATGAGGTGTGTCCAAAATAGGCTTGGACTTCATCGGAGAATACAAAAAGGGCAGGATAGAACGACGGAGCATGTGTTCCGTGGGGAACGCATTCACACACGACTTGCACACGCGAAGCGATAAGGGCATTTGTGCTCCAAAATGTATACCGTTCGCGACAAAGAGACGATGAACCACGAAGATTATACATGAATTGAGAAGGAGTTGTTCGTTAACCTTTTCGTTACACTGAATAGAGTATGCATTCGCCACAGCAAAGTCCTTTAGGAACCAAAACAAACAATGCACGGTAGACGTTTGTCCGCCAGCTTCGTTCCTATTTCTCCCTTTTTCTCAGCATCATTAGTCCGCTTTTCATTTTCCTCTTTCTGTTCCTTCTATCACCACCAAGCTTCGATCAAATCCTAACCGTTTCAGATAATAAAGTCAATACACGATACCCACGTCATGCCCACAAGCTCCTGCCATGTACCGCGTTTGAAGGTGAGCGTTTCGGTGAACGAACTACTGTCTAACGTTCAATATGTGCTAGGTCTTGGAATCTGATTTATCTAGTCTTGGATTCAGTAGTAACTGGAGACTGACCAAAGAAAAGACGATACCTGATATTGTGAACGAGGACTCTGATAACCACAACAGCGATTTCCTTAACACTCTTCTAAATAACACAAAGCAACCTCGGGTAAGAGTAGAAGATTTCACTTGACGTCTTTATTAATGGTTTAATAGTGTCAAAATGTGGACGTTATTGCGTTTGACAAGCAGAGAACGCAAAGTAAGTGTTCAGGTTCTCAGGTGTACACTAACTCAATTGAGTGATTCCTCATCGCTAGTTCAACAGCATAACTTTGAGAAATTCCTCAAAATCATCGGCTCACCTTGTGTTGAGGACGATGTTCAGAGTCATAGTGATTCAAAAGGCATGGACATGCCGAGTCATTCCGTATGTGTCCTGTACTCACTTTGGTATGGCAAGCCGTTCACTCATTCGTTCATAGTTCGTAGAGGACGAATCAGCAAGGGCGTTTCAAATTGAACAATTCATCAGTACAGAAGAAAGCTATGTCGAGAAACTTCAAACTCTTGTAGATGTTATCGTTCAGCCTTTGAAAACGCGCGCTCAAGAAAAAGATAGAAATGCACCCTTAAATCTTTTCCTGTGCTCTAAGATATTTATAAACATTGAAGAGATTGCATATGCCAACAAGTGCTTCTTGGACGATCTGCAAGACTATATGAAAGGTGAAGCCAATACAACTTTTGGCGATATATGTGCTACACATGTAAGCATGATCAAGTTGCATCATCGGAAGGTGTCACTGAAAACCGCTATTGTGTAATGTTGCTATTTTTGACAGGCCGCCAAGTTCGATTGTTACCGAAAGTATCTCCTAGGAAAAAGTGAAGCTCGACAGTTTCAATCGAAAGAGTTCAAGTCTAATCAAGCATATCGAAGTTTCCTTGTCAAAGCAATAGAGCACCAGCAATTCAAAGTGTTCCATTCAGCGCTGCCAGAATTGCTAATGGAGCCGGCACAACGCATTCCACGCTATACCATGATGCTAAAAGGTACCTATTTTTCAACCCCGATCTGTTGTGTACACTTAGCACTCTATAGACGTGATAAGATATACTCCGGAGACGCATCCAGATTTTGATGGTCTCACAAAAGCACTTTCCAAGTTGAGTGAAATAGCAATGATGGCGGATGACGACCCTACCAAATTGGCAAATCTGTTTCATACCTTGCTAAAATCTATCAAAGATATTCCGGTATGCAATAATACCTTGCATATTTTAGTGTGTCTCACAATAACATGGACCTATCATTGAAGGACTCGATTATGAAACAAGGGCGTTCGCTGGTCGCCCATTTGGATGCTGTTGAGATCCACCGAGTGAGCAATAAACCTATTCGTCCGGTGACTCTATTCCTATTCACCGATCTTTTTATGGTGGCTGCTCGCCCTTCCCATGGCAGCAAAACGAACGATCTCTGTGCCATAGACCCCGATTCAAGAACATTTCCCGACATTCATGGTTCCTTTATGTCACGGGGTACACGGAAAGATCCGAGTCTAAAATTCAAAGGTTGGGTGGATGTCGAGCAAGTGGAGATTTTCGAAGGGGCCCGAGGTATGTATACAAGCTAGACAAAAGAGGAAGCAATGATTAAATTTCGTCATTGTTCTGTCATCGTCCTCTTCTGTTGCACATCTATCAATCTCCCTACCTGTCTCTTTTTCAGATCGACCAGGCTCGTTTTTATTACGTGCGTCTTCTGCCCAGCGTCAGTCTCCTAATACCGAGCTACTCACTTCCTCTTGGGAGACATATTTTCAAAAATGCTCCAGGTTATTCTCAGTCATCCCATCGAAGGATAGTTCTATTAAGCAGGACGAGATACAGCAATACTTGAAGAAAGGCGCCAAATTCGTGGATGCCGTCCGAAAGACTCAAGCTCTCGCAAAACAATATAGTAAGAAGCGCCACTAACAAATACGATATCTGACATTGGCTTGTTTAGGTGATGACGACATGACATACCACCGATACTGGAATAACCTAGACATATACAGCAATATTTATACCCCAAAAAGTTACCTGCAAGCAAAGTACAAGGTTTGGTGTTGTTTCTTTCTTTAGCCGTCTAAACTCTTTTGCTGTAGAACAATTTTGTGGTTGTTTATGTGGAGGAGGATGAGCATATCGATGTAAAGCAGCTTCTAAAACATACAGGAGCAAGTCCTTGGGTTGTGGCCCTTGTGCAAGCAGACACTGGTGGATTTAGACTTTCTATTTCCAGCAAGGTTCAACTGGGACTAGCACGTGATAGACCGCGCAGTATCTCTGAAGGTACTGGTTCCAAGTCCCAGCACACTGCTGACAACAAGACGGTCGATTTCGAATGTATATTCTGGAACAATGGTTCGTTTGATAAGCATTTATATTTGCGACTCTAACACTGTAGTAGTCATTATTTGCGAAAGGCATCTGAGATCCTCCACGCATTTCTGTTACCTGCATAACAAGACAACTGACGAAGAGCTGCAAAAACGGTCTCGATCACGGTCAAGATCATTATCGTTATCTAGGTCCACAAGTATTCCTACTCTCAGTAAAATATTCGGTACCAGTGGAAGCAGTCGCTCACGTTCATCTTCACCAAACCGATCATCCAGAGTTGCGCCTACCCCTTCTCGCTCCTCTCCGACTTCACAAAACAGCAGTAAGAGCTCCGGCAGTGAGTCTGGCAGTTTACAGGATATATCATATCAGCGTAATGATAAACAGCGTCGACCACGCTCAAAGAGTATGATAGGCCCAAGTCCAAATCCTCCAATAGCCTCCCGAGAAACGAACCCAAAATCAGCCACAACGTACAGATTCTCTACTTCCAGTGCAGATACGTTCTACGTCCAGCAAAGCAATGAAAGGCAGCGTAGCCATGATTCATTACCTCAGCTAGATGATCCTAACTATTTGACATCTTGTCGTCAAAAGCGAAGTCCTTCAGCTTTTAAGCTATCGCTGCCTGACATTGATTCTTATGGCGCTGTCTCAAAGAAGGACAACATCACGTTCCCGATACGCCGATTAGAAGGTACCCACCCAACTCAAGGTAGCATTAAAGCGGATATGGGAATTTCAGGCGCGGCAATCGACAGGTTGAGCTCTCCCGATAGCTACTGGGACCAGGGCACAACATCAAGTGGCAGACGAAATTCACAGAGCCAAGATATCCTCCTCAACTGTTTACAAGGTCGATATAGTAGCGATAGCCAGAGTAGTCCGGTCCATTTTTCTTCGGGATCTCCGTTTTCTCGTAGTCAGAACTCGAGAAGTGATAGCGCTACTCCTCCAAGCATTTCTTCGTTGGGCCTGCAAGAGCCTCATTCGCGGCCATCCAGTCGCAGCAGCACAACTTCCTCAACTAATAGCATTGCGATAAATCAGTTTACCAACTATGGATGTCCAGGTTCTTCACGATCAAGCTTTTCTAACACCATGTCATCGTTCGCAAGTCAGAGCACACGAAGTTCCGTCAGCTGGGAAGAGCTGGAACTGCTCAAGGTAGTTTCAACTAAATGAACGAAAAAGAGGCTGATAGGTACCGCTTAGGGACCAAATGGTTATTCCCCTCCTCCACGCCCCGGTATGCACTCTGAATACGCCGATGATGACGATCTTTTGATGCGGATCCATGAACGACTCTCATCCCGAAGAAAGAGCAATTATGGCGAGAAATTTATCCCTCGATATAACGCCAATGAAAGAAATGATCAATCACCACATGCATCTGTGGAAAGTACAGCGTCTATTCAGCAACCATTAGACCAGATTTCAGAGATGGTTGATAATCTAGGAAAAGACGTTAATAAGCGATGGCATCAGTTTGTGGAGAAATGCAGGTTATTAGATATGCACACAGAACGTCTTACAACTCGCTTACAAGCTGTAAGTGAAAATTTTCTGCATTTAACGGTATTGATGCGATGCTGTTAGAAGAACTCGGATATTAACTCGATTACCGGCCTTCAGAAAGGACTTCGTGAGGAGACGTTTTCACTATATAACGTATGTGACTATCCTTTCATGGTTACCAAGTAATAATTCCTATGCATATAGATGCTTACAAGTGAACTTGACGAGATCAATACTGTTATCGAATCTTATCGCAGTGGCTACTCAAAATCGTCTTCATCTCCTCCGTTGATTTGCAACGACAATGGAATGCAAAATAAGCAAAGGTTTACTGATAGCAACACCGAGAAAGATCGTTGGCAGCGCCGAGCAAGTCGATGCACATAATGACACTAAATCACCAAGTGGGTCATTGTGACAATAGCTGGTTATGCCAGTTAACCGTTCGCAATGGACGCATGCACATAGGAATTGTTGTATATCCTTGCATTTATGTTGATCATTTTTCCCATTACTGTCCTTCTAATTTGTTTACTACGTTCATTTTTCATTTTTCATTTCCATTTTCCGTTCGGATTGTACAAAGCATGGAATTCATGTAATTATTTTCATTCCCCAATTCTCTCTAGCGTATGCTCTATGGTCATCAAGAATAAATTTACGACAAAATTCCACTGAACTCTCATTTCATAGTGCGATTAAACGATAATTATCTCAAACTTCAATTTTTTGATTGTAATAATTTTTCAATTCTATCAGCATTCTTTGTGTATCGTGAAGATCCTGCCCTATCACCACTTTCAGAAGCATGTAGGGCAGCTTGCCTGAAACAAGCCAATGCTTGATCGAATTCACCCTTAATCTAAAAAACCATGTCCATTTAGTATGCGTAGATAAATAGCAGGCTTATTGCTTATACCTCAAGCAGCCTTCCTAAATTATTCGAAGCAACGTTTCTGCATTCCTTGCAGTCCTTACTACTTCTTGCGCCAGCAGACTTGTCTTTTATCGAGGATTTCTCGATGCCATAATTGGAAGTCTCGAGCGACGCCTGTGCCCAGCCCATGGCTTCATCCAATCTCTCCATGCCATACATGACTTCGGATAGCTGGTTTTGAATAATGCCCTTTAAACATGTCCAGCTCACTTCGGATGGAGATAATTCCTCGGTAGATTCAACATCAGGGATTGCTTTCAGGGCACGAAGGAAGAGCGGTAAAGCTAACTTAAAATTATGTTGTATGGCGTACAGGCTACCCAAAGAACAAGTAGTTGTGACCTTGAGCTGTTCAAATTCGACAGAATCGCTCTGCTGCTGTTCTGACATGGCATGGAGTGCCCATGCAAGGAATTCTTCTGCCTTTTCATAGTCTGCGACACGTGTATAAAGATCTCCAATTTTCTTTGCTGTCTGAGCTAAGAGTGTATCCGCGCCTTCCATATTTGCCTGTGAAAGTAGCTTCCAAGCTCGAGTATATTCAGCAATGGCATCAAAAAGATTGCCTGCACGCGTTTCATCATCAGCCAGGCGCAACCGCAGCTTGATCAGTGTCAACGAAGACTCATCGAGATGCTTCTCTTCCAGCGCAATACGCAGGACCTCGCGTATATATAACACCGCGATATCAAAATCGGGAGAAACCTTTTCTCGAATATGGGCGCCGTGTAATAAGTTTCGCGCCTTATAGCCAAGTTCGCTTGGTGTTGATTCCAGACAGTATTCGATATAAAGATGGTATGATTGCCAAGCCAATGCTGTTAAAGTGGTAATCGAGAGTACCGTCAGACCTGTTACTTTTGCGACGTATTTGAATTGCGCCTTAACACGTCGCATGGCTTCCATGGTAGGATTAGTCGAGAATTGCGGTGCTTGTTCCGAATTCCTCAAGAGCATAGGTCTGCATTTATTTTTTCCAAATACGTTTCCGTTCAAAACCGAAAATGACCTGTATGCTGTGGCATTTTTAGTTGTTGATATATGTCTTAAGGTGCATGCGCTTCTCCAGCTTTGTCGTAAGCTGCCTATGGTTGCCATTCGGGCTGTGAATCAAGGAAGGTCGTTGTTTGGAAAGGCCTGTCTTTTGATATGAAGTTGGAAGCAAGTCACTCCGTGATCTGCCAAATGACTTCCGGCAACCACAGAAAGTCGCATGGTTGACGAGTTGACATTATCGTAATGCGCTGAGAGAAATATCTCTATGGATAGGTGACAAGTTGCTTGTTGCTTAATAGTGATCTGGTTGTTTATTACAAAGGTTAAAGTATAAGAGATGTATCGGCTACCGAATGATGCATAATATTTTCATGATCGTTTTAATTTGTCTGTTTGGTGAGAGCGTCCGGCTTTATGGATTCTTGATATCCTGTGCCCGAATCCGGCTTTTCGGAAACTGATGCCTGTGGGTTTGAGTGGCTGACAATAGGTGATTCTGAGAAAGGCTTATCCACTAAAGGTGATAACGGATATGTTTGCAAAAGAGGCGATTGTGACAACGGCTTATCCACGAGAGGCGATGATAGCATGGTCCTACCAATAAGTGGCGACGTTGACAGAGGCTTATCTACAAGAGGCGACTGTTGCTGTGCTGGCTCTGAGATTTGCGAGTTTGTCAGATGTTGTTCTTTAATCCATGACAAAGCGGTCTTCTCTCCAGGACTGGCAAGAATATTTCCTGTTACACCCTTTTCATGGCTGTGCACCGCTTCCATCCTGTTAGTGCGTTTTGCCTTTCTGTTTCTAATAAAGAGGCAGACTCCAATAGCCAGTCCTATTAAAGCCTGTATCATTTTCATGAGTGATTTGTGCAATCGGTCATCCTGATACTTTCTTACAGCTAGGACGCTGCCCACGACAGCTCCAATAATAGTAGGCGTGTTATTAACAATAGAACGAGGCTTTTGGGTTGCTTCAGGCATGGTAGTATTTTTAATGGGGCTTGGGAGAACGTAATTAAGTGCATTCGCATCGTATTGATCACTCCACGACATGTTATTGAGGTTCAGTATAAACATTAGCGCATATACATGATACTGTGGTGCGATGGGGCCCATACCAAACAGAATAAGCAGTGTGCTGTTGCCAATCAACACAGCTAATCTCATTTAAACCGAAGCATTAGTACGACGTGTTTTCAACATAGAGAAAGCCCTTAATGTACCTGAGTGGCCGTACATTGCGCCAGCACCTGACTGCCCTTGAGGACTATGCTGGGTCCATTCATTGCTTACGATATCATAGGTATAACAGTAATCAGGCACCGCTGTCACGTTGATTGAATGATCTAATAAGGAGTCGTCTATTTCATTCCATAAGCCTATAGACAAATGCTACTATGTCTTTGTCTTACTCCTGGGCAATGTGCCTGTCCCTCCATATACCAACAAAGTGTTCGTTCCCGGTACTGGACATAGATATAACCTAGTTTAACGTTTTTCATAGTTTCACTGTTCACTTACTCCAATTTGTTGTATGCAAACTGCGTTCTGACGGTGTTACTGCGCCTTGCGACTTGATTAAATCCCATTTGTCAACTGTAGTATCATATGTAAGAATGTCCTGCATGGGTATGTTCCGGGTTGCGAAATATCCATCATTGCCGCCAATGAAATAAATCTTTCCATCGCCTGCCAGAGTAGCTGTATGCCAGAATCTTACAACGGACTTCCCCGGTAAGGGAGTGGGCGGTGAGAAGGACCACTGTAGCGCGGTATAATTGAAAACACGAAATGTTTCGTCGGCGCTTCGATTACTACGGACACTACGCAGAACAAGAGTCAAAGGAGTACAGAACGAGTTGGATGGTTCTTTACCCCCAGCCACCCCAGTAATAGACGCTTTGTTTTGACTCCACGTAGTTTCCTGTGTGTCCAAAACTTTCGCAACGTTAAATTAAGATAAGCAATCTTAAGGTATTTTTTTTTCGTCCGCAGGTAATTGGACGTACTATTGTTGGATTCCCCCTGAAGGAAGAGTACTCCAGGTCTGACCGTCAAATTTGGTTGTCTCATTTACCAGAAGCCTGGTCAAGAGAGTGTCGGTCATCATGTCCCAAACTGCCGCACCCCAACCAACACCACCGTTAATCAGGAATGCTTGTGGGACAGGTACCATTGCGAAATTCGCATTTTGCTCAACTATGTAATTGTGCAAGTAATCGTGTCCCAGTTTTGTCCAGTTTGACATCAGTTCATTCCGCGTGAAGTTACGGGACACGTCTAGCTTAAAGAGTCCCTGCCATGTTTCGGCTTGAAACTTCAATGCTTCAAGACTGGTTGCGCCACCATAACAATATATCGCTTCTTCTAGTAGGGTACATCCTGCCAACGTGTATTTAGTGCCATGTCTAGGTGGTATTACGGCTAACTACCTGCACATACTCTCCTTCCGGGGTTGATGGCATAAGCCAGAAAAAGAACGTTAAGGATAAGCAAAAGTGTTAGAGGGAATTGCATCAGGAAAGAAAAGTAAAAAGAAAGAGATAAATCTCTGTGCTTTCTATGGTGAACTTAAAGCTATTGTAACCATGTGCATTATACTTGTGTTGCAAAGCTTCTGCCTATCAAAGGGTTTTCAGAAGGTGAGACCAGGGCTTTTAGAATTGCTGTGCGGATTCCCATTGCAACCGTAAAGATCGCGTGTAACCCTGCAAAAAGGCGCTTTTAACTTCGTTCTGATTTTTGTTGCGCTGAACAACAGCGCTTTGTGTATAGCGTTATCCGTGTTGTATAAGTCTTGCATAAATCCCTCATATGAGTTTATCAGCTTCGCATCGGCGATAGCTAGGTGTAGTAGAAGGAGAAATCAGCCCTCTGCTATCTAGCACAAAGTATGACATAGAACTTAAAACTGATTACAAGGCACGACGTAGCTCGGTCCGGGTGAGCCAGATCATGAATTTTAAGTTCGTTTGCACAAGCAAACAGATAATTGAACAAGAGAAGACAGAAACGTCGGAAACATCGGATTACTCCGGTTAACAGCTATTAACGATACGATTGGAGAGAAACAGGACGAAAGGAACGGGAAATATTTATTGTATTCGGCCATAAGAGCGATAACATGTATTTGGTCTCAGCTCATGTCACAGTGACAGGGAGCTCATAGATAAGTTGCGGATAATACATCTTGGAATGGAATAGCCGCGATCATAGCTGTGTAAGAATCCAAACGATGCCATAGAATATCGAAACTTCAATTTGTATTTCCTCAGTTACTGCGTTGTGGACGACATTCTATATATGGAAGATGTTGTGTCCTTAGTAAGACCGAGTCGCGAAACTTTTGGTTTACACACGCGTCCACAATTTTCCATCCCGACGCGTGCCTCCTGTTTCCTTCGGAAAGTGACATCAAGATGATGGAAGTAGACACTTTGAAGGCTTTGAACTTTAAGGAAAAGCTTATAAACCAAGGAAAATCATTTAAAGCACCAGACTTGGTTAAGAAATTAACGGTACCTTTCCCATTTCTCCTACACCACCTCCCTTTGTTAAAACAACGACATAGAATCTCCATAATGAACTCAAATTGCTGGAACAAGAAACCGTGGATAAACCATCGTTGAATGATGTATCCAAAGATCTTATACACAATCAACTCATAAAACACGATAACAAAGCGGTCAAGATCCTAACGGCCTGCTGCCTAGCTGATATTCTGAGACTTTTCGCTCCAGACGCCCCTTACTCCAATAGCGAATTGAAGGTACAGCATTAGTACTTTCCTACACTTACATATCTCCTGCACCGTTAGAAAGTTTTCAATTTTTTCATCGCGCAGCTCAAGCTTCTTGCAAAGCCAAATGATCCAAATTTTGCAAGCTGCTTCTATCTTTTAGAAAGTCTTTCGATCGTTAAAAGTATTATTATCATCGCCGACTTGGATAATTCAGAGCGGTTATCAAGCGCATTGTTTTCTGACTTTTTCAATATAATCAAGTAATGCCTCGTTAATAATGTGCCATTTTAACGTTTTTGGTCCCTAGATCTGATTTGCCCCGCAACGTTCAAGTTTGTATGACAGATATCCTGGTGCAGATCAGTCAGGAAGTCGGACCATTATCGCAAGAAACAGTCGAATTGCTTCTCGAGCAATTCAGCGAGGAAAACAAGGTAAAGGCATCTGTTTAAAGGATGATCGCAGCTAAACAAAGTGATATTGAATAGATTAAAAACGAGGCAGCTTATACGATGGCCATCGATATTTGTCGAACTTGCACTGATATCCTACAGCGTCGCGTGTGCCAGGTATGCTACCAAATGTTTATAGCAGCATTAACCAAGCAATTCCAGTACTTTTCCGATACATTGATGGCTGTTAGCAGGAGCGATGGGTCACAGGAAGATTTGGATGAATTGAAGAAAGTGCATGAGCTAATCCGAAGAGTTCATTTTGTCGTTCCCAACTTGTTACTTAATGTGGTACCACAAATGGTGGCTGAAATGACAGTGGACGAGTACAGCGTGCGTCAAATCGCCATAACGACAATTGGTAGAATGATTATTGAGGAAGGATCCATTCTGCTTCAACGATATCCCGAGATGTGGAAAACATGGCTGGGCAGGTTAGATCAAGATATTCGATATCGCAGACACTAAGTTTTACCTACGTGAAGACGGAATGACATAGCAACTCAGATCCGCTTACAATGGCTAGAAACCTGTGAAGAGATGTACACGAGACACGCAGAAATTATACCAGAGCTCGACGGTAACCAAGTTGTCGCTGATCCAAAGGAAAACTTGTTATTAACTAGTGGTTTCAGACTGCTTAAAAGAGAAACTGATGGATCCTGAAGAAAAGATTCGCGCCGCTGCTTGTAAGGCCATCGGAAACGTACCCTTTGAGGCGATCTCCCAGTATATGGATGTTTCGGTCTTGGAACAAGTTGCATCTCGCTGCAAGGATAAAAGGGTAAGTCGAATGTCATGCAGGTTTCGCGTACTTATTTAACTATTGCAGGGTCCTGTTAGAAAAGAGGCGATGAATGCTCTGGGGTCTATTTATAATCGTGCCTATACAAAGATGTACGTATGCACGGATGGGCAAGTGCATCGATAATTTATGAAGCATTTGAATTTGGTAGATCTGCACACGACAAGTCGGTACTTGACAAGTTTGGTTGGATCCCTAATGGTCTTTTCAACTGCTTATATTGCGATGACATCGCGATTATGTAAGTATTTGTTAGTCATTCGATACGTTAAGCAAACATTGCTTTACTTTACAGTTCGATGTTGGAAAGCACCCTACTGCGGCATATATTCCCAACAAATACAGATGATATCCAACGAACGGATCGACTAGTCACAGTTATTGCCTCTTTGGAAAGCCGAGCTGAGCGAGCCTTTTCTAGTCTTATTCAGAGACAAAAAGTGTATGTTTATGTCTATATTATCAATCTGGTTTCGGTACTTAAGGCATGATGGTGCAATAATTAGATTTATGGAACATATGCAACAGTATGTGAGAGCGTGCTGTGCAACCGTAAGTATGAAAGCGTTACACTTCGTATTAAAAGTCGGCTTATTGGTTGTTTTATCACAAAGGATGATATGGACTTAGACTCGGCAACAGCTATTGACAAGGAGGCTTTAATGAAGCATATGTCAGGTAAGATGGTATACTCAAGATTATATAATGGGGAATATATGATATTTGGTTTAGGCTTGTTCGGTGAAAAGTCCCGGACACTGAGTTGTTTCAGAAGAATCGCGGAAACTGAGGATAACGAAATCTCAAACTTACTTGAAATCATTATAAACCCCACTAGCGATTATAAGCGTATAATCAAATCAAAGGTAACCAGATCCAACTAAGTTAATCGTTTGCACTTATTCGATTTCTTGTATTTTTTATAATAGCAAAAATTGCTTTCGCGACTTGAACAGTTGTCACCCGCAATCGCCGAGGTCTTTGATTTGATATTGAACAGAGCAGCACCACTCATTCTTAACAAATCATCCATTCCGCATTTGCATAAGATCCTACGGAATACGAGAGGAAGAAGGCATTATTCAGGACACGAGCCCAATTTCATCGCTCAGGAAATCTTGAAGGTGAGAGTTTTCGAACAGTGAAATGTTCGATAACTAACTTGGTCATAGAAAATTTCAACCTTGTTTCCAGCTATGTACGGGGCAAATGCACAAGATCTAGTGAAGAATATTCTTAATGAGCCCACGGGTTCCACAGGTAACGCATTGAGTTCCAGATTGGTTCTGACAGGCTATGTCTACAAGCGGAAGATGACCTTGAAATTTTGGCTCAAGTCAGCAAAAATCGCTCCGTTGAGCTAAAACTGAGCAAGTATGTTTGTTCTTACCAGACTGTATGCATTGATCTTACAGGAATTAATATAGAAACGCCGTGGATCGGTTGTCTACGTATATTCGCGACGGAACCAGGACTCAAGCAGAGTATGCAGCTACAATATTGAGTAATATGGACGATGCTGCTAATATTTGTGTCTCCTTGATCGAGGTAAAGGCTGTAATCCTAGAATATTCGGACAATTTAGAGATCTGACGATGATGCTTATAGTCCCTGTGTAACAACTTGGCCATTGAACAACGGCAGCTTAGCACTTTGACAGGGTTAAGTCAGTTTGCTCGCTACATACCGAAACTACTTTCCGAACATATAGAATCCGTGTTTGAGTTCATCCAGCAACATATTCTCTCACAACAGACCTCAGTGGTAGGTATTCGTTTAGTGTCGTTTCAACTGGTTTTTAAACAGAACTTGACCAGAAAGATGACATGGATTCTGAATGGGTGGAATATGAGGAATTGTTAGATCTTTCGAAGCGAAAAGTAAGTGCAAAATCATCTCAAATAGACGTGCTTACAAATGCTCGTCCTGCTTCAAGATTGCAGCAGTACAACTACTTGTCAATTACGCTGCCGGATTGGCCACTTTAGAGCAAGAAGAAGATTTGATAGCACAACGTACCTTCACAATACTATGGGAACTGTTAGATGTAACCTGTGATGATGCTTTTGCTTCTCATATGAGGTATGCGCAACACGGGTCGATTGGAAAGGTACTCAATGTATCTCTACTGTAGCGCCCCCGAAACATCTCATCTACGACTACTGGCCGCCAAATCAATCGTGAAATTAACACACATAAGCATCTTCGAAAACAGAATGTCAGTTTTGGACTTCGAACGAATTGGGCTTACGCTGCAGGTAGGTCAATGTGAGCTGATTATTGCAAGTGTTGACACTCTCTCTATCCAAGGATTCTTGTTACTATGTCCGGCAAGGATTCGCAGAAATGCTTATGGAGGGATTACAGGCCCAAAAGGTTCATCCTCGTTATCATTCATTGCTCTTTTTGTGCGCTCATGAACCTGAATTGGACTTATTCAAACAAGTCAGTAGGAAGCTCAGCAATATATATCATTAACGGCTGTCGTAGATTAAAAGCTTTATTCAAAGGCGCACAGGGAAACTGCAAGTCGGTAAGTAATATCATTAGGAGGAAATAGATTTGCTAAATAGACTGACAGGACAACGGGTGTCAGACTTGGAAATTGCATTTACGCAATTGATTCACTTGATCGCCCATCATCCAGATTACAGTGTAACAACAGAGGAACTCCTTGATTTTTCCAGATACATCGAGTTTTACTTGAGCTGTGTTGCTACTGCCGAGAATGTCTCTTTCCTGTATCAGGTTGCGCAAAAAATTAAATCATCCAAAGATGCAGTGTCTGAAGAACTAAGCCAAGTAAGTATCAACAAAAGCATGGTTTGTTAGTCTAATTCGAACACCTTCATAGAATTCATACGTGTTGAGCGATTTGGCATGCCTTCTGATTAAGCGTCAATGCAAAAATGTATCATGGCCGCTAAATGCATATTCCCAACATATCAGTCTTCAATCGAGGCTTTACAAGTCGCTACCTTCTAGCGCTGTTCAAACGGAGGTATTTGCAATCGTTGCAAAAATGACTATGTATTCATTCATTTGTTTATGCAGACCATGAGAACGAACTACTTACCTGAAGATCTGATAAACACGATCGAAGCAGATGGTCACCGAGGAACGGAAAAGGTAAGAAATGATTGATATTGCCTCATTTTGGATATCCTGAATTCATAATCATCCAAAATAGCGTGGTCAAACGCGGCTGTCCGCAACAACTACATCTAAACGCATAAAAACTGAGTAGGGGCTGGTTTATGATAGTTTCGGTCAACATCATATCATATATTGCCGTTAAAGAGAATCTTAAAATTAACCCAGCATTGAACATGTGCTGTCAGTAGCTTAATCTACACCTAAACCCAAAGAAAAGGCAAATGTTGTCGCCTCTTTATGCGTATCTTTTGATTTCCTATCAAACATTGTTACTGACCATGTGTCGTGGGGAGATACTATAGTCCGCAACTATTGTGCACAAGTATTTTCTTTGTTTTGCTCTTTTTCTCTATTGGATTTAAACTATAGTGATGTCATAGAGTGAAAAGCAGTACATCAGAGCTTCATTTATTGAATTGATTGCAGATATTAACATTGGTTTCCGATGGGCAATTCAGAAATAGTCTAAGTGGAACCCATATTTCCCATACTAACAGTTAACCTGCTAATTGACAAACCTTATGAAGTTTTGTATATCTTTGATCCCTCATGGACTTGTTTTGCTCATTCTTTATTTCTGGCATTACCAGTAGTCGTATCATCCAAACCTTCACAAGATAAATGGATCAGTCCAACTGAACAATGTACCGATCGGCTTTTATCGTACACAGTAAAGTCCGTCACAGGTTGCATTGCTGTAGAATTTCGTTTTGGTTACGGATAGCAACCTGCAATTTCATCTTTCTATCACGCTTACTCACTGTTGATGTAACAGAAACCGAAATTATCGATGTCAATTAAGCATATATATTAGGACATAACCGGGCACACAGACCCTTAATGTATGCCTCTGTCATTAACAACTATTATTGCGTCCATCAAGTGACGCTTCTATTGAAGTCAACTATTAATTATCACAATTTGAATATATCTTGGCGCTGAATTGCTCTACAATAACACAAAACTTCATCGAATAAGTACTGCTTGGCAGCTACTAACAGAAGGATTGAATAATAGCAGTAATAGTATTGTATTTTTGTTATAATGCCAATAAGGTCATCTGCTCAGCAGCCAATCTTTCTATGTCAATTTTAGATATTATATGAATCTCCATTTCACCTTCAGAGATCCACCAAGGTGTCCTGTAAGTTTATAAAACGCACTAAGAAAATAAAAGACAGTGCAGTTAAAGATTCCATTCATAAATCGTGGTAATTGTTAGCAGCAGAGGAAGAGAAACTTACCTTGGTGAAAGGTTCAATTGGTTACGGTGACATCCAGGACAGGAATCTACAAGGTAGTTTTAAGCTTTGTCGCTCTTTTCTATCCAAGGTAGCGATAGCGTACCTTGTACTTGAACTGTGATTTTGTTGCCATGAGGACCGATAACTTCAATATTTCGACCGCAGTACTTGCTCTTGCTGTTCCTTCTGCCATAAAGTTCAAGGCTCTAAGAAGCTTGTTAGAATAAAGAATTCTTTTTGCGTGCTTAAATAGACGTACCAAGGCAGTAACCATGGAATCTTGGATATCCTGAAAACCGCAGGCTTCCTTGTTTGACTGGAAGTAGGTAGCTACACCATTGACCCAGTTTCCAACACTGCTTCCATGACCGTTGTCTTCACCGTCACCGTAATCATCAGTTGGTTTGGATTTATGTGTTGTTGTGGACGTCTCGGCATTATTGGTTGGCTTGTGTGTGATTGTGGAATGAACAGTTGCAGTTGTGATATTATGTGCGTTTGATGTCTTGGCAGTGGGAGATGGTGTAGGAGTACTCTTTTCCTGGGTGCAGTTGATAAGGGTATTTCGAGTTAATGGAAGGTATAAGTCGAGTTCTTGACCCTTGGCTACGGGATACAACCAGTCCGGAACGATGAGATTACAGTAGTTGCCTTGGTGAATCTTATTCTCGGCATCGGTCAGGTTTGCTGCATTCTTAGTGTATACATCAAAGAATGTAGCAGTACTGACTTGGACACCAGGAGCAAAGCAGTCTTTGTTAGAGTACAAGGACACGCCAGTGAGAGAAAGGTAGCTGACGGACGAGGTCAAGGAGGCGTCATGGACGGTAATTGTGCAGTTGATGGAATCTTTACTTTCCGTTTCCCAAAAAGGTTCAACAGGAAATGCTGGCGCTACTGTGGCGAACAACAATGCAAAATAAATAAATCTGTGCATTCTTCCTTGAGCAGAGGGTAACTACAGAAACAAAGAAACTTAGGAACTTCGACTTATATATGTACACGCCATATGGTCCAATCCACCTTGGCTGAACACATAATCGATTTCTGGCGCACTGGTTTTTGTTCGTGAAACGGGTCCGCAAAAGCAAACAGTTTGTTGATCAGCCATACCCATGCTCCGTTACATGCTGGTTAAAGTTTAAGATGTTTTGCAGCTCAATAAACAGGAACACACCATCAGATCGAAGAATCGCGATTAGTCTGATTAAGAAAACGTAAAATTTGAAGCCATTGAGCGTGTTCGATGGACGATTGTAGAGGATCAAGATTTGTTATAATACAAAACAGTTACACAAACATATATGGAAATATTGTGGAGCTCACATGGAAAGTAGAAAACGAATTTCGAAGCGTAAGCATTGACCATTTCGGCATAAATAATAATATAAGGTTGGGTGATACAAGAACAATAACCTGCTGTTTCCGTAATTGGGTTCTGGGAATATCAAAAGAGTTGTGCCTCCATTTAGCCAATTCTAGTCATTTCGGAATCAGTATGTACTTTGCATTTCTACTAATCGACTTGGGTGCTAACTTGTCCGATTATGACAGGCAAAGCAATCGTAAACCAAGCCAATGGATCAATCTCCGTAAGCAATCAAACGTTATGACCTGACTGATGCATCATCGTTAGGAACATTTAATCAACTATCGATCGCATTTTTTGTTTTCTATCTCGCGATATCTCGCATGCTCCACAGTAATTTGCGTTTCCTGATAGCTTAAGCAGCTCCATAATCGCAAGGTAGCGCGTAGCATTTATTCTCTCTCTATAACCATTCGCAAACCTTCAATTATTGATTGTTTGTGATACGTCTGTTTCCGTTACACTTCGTTCCGGTAAACTTGTTATTATTACAACTTCGTTGGTTACTCACTATCGTAAGAATATCTGGTAAATCGTTGATTTGACATAAAGTAAAAGGGCGTGTTTGTAATGATGCATGTAAGCATCGCGTAAAGTATCATCGTTCGGGTATCTGAATTCTGCTTAGTTGGACGTCTTTGCAGAACTGGACCCCGACAGAGCTACATTTCAATGAAAAGATAGGAGTAAAATAGCGCGGATAGGGGTAGGATAACAGTTACTCGGAGCAGCATCTAGGACCTATGTCCTCTCCATTCGGCGTGCCTTGGCTTCTTGGAAGGTTGTGGTGTGACCGATCACAGCAGCTAACCAATGAGATTGTTGCAAACAATACGCATGCTTACCATAAAACTTAGACGTCAAAACTTTATATTGAGTGGCACTGGCATCGCGTTCATCCCTGATTATCTATACAAATGTTCTCTGCGGTTAGATTGCCCCATGCAGCAGACTAAGCATACATTAAAAACAGATTTATGCTGAAGCGACTTTTCACGCTTTGCAGTATTAACTTGTTCAATATAGCAATGGTTCAAAGAAAAATGCAAGGTAACCAGCAGGATATCCTAGGAAACTTAAACAGCGTAAAGAGACAGGAACATAATAAAGAATTACACGTTTTACTCTTTTGTTATGCTGTGAATATCAGAAACTAGGCAATACGGTGTGATAGCAAAGATTGCCTGGTTTAGGCACGGTTATGCAAGTTTCGGATGAGATAAGATGGTTAGGTACGACTTCATCGGCTCAACGGATCAAGAAATGATTGGGCAATGGTATGATAGAAAAAACATCAGCACACAGCAAGATTACAAGTCATACCAGTAAGCTCCGTGTAAACCTGTATGGTTTCCTTCGCAATTAAGCCAAAAGAATCTCGAATGCTTGGGCTGCCTCGTCAGAACTTAACATAATTGATCACCTTGCTCTGTTTATCCAGCTAACGACTAAGAAGGAAAACACTCCAACTGGTGAACCGTGAGGCATGGTTTTCCTTACATAATGGCTTGTCTACTTTTCCATTCTGCCAATTAGTGTTACAATCGAAAGAAAGGTCATACGCACACGGATTGTTGCAAAACGTTGAATGAAATTGCATAATAAATACATCCACTTGTAAAAGTAGCAATGTTTAGTACAAGTTATAAACGCCAGTACACAGAGTATTTACGTTCACTTGCTGTTTGCTCCATGCAAAGGATGCAATAGTTGGGGCCATTCATGACCGCTGGCTATATTCATCAATAGTAAAATGGCACCTATGTCGTACCAACAGCAACCAACGATGTTCAGACCGAGGGATTTACCCAAACCTGTTCTAAGTTATTCTTTCTTAACAAGACAGAATTTCCGCCTTTTTTCCATACCCTTCGTTTCTTGCATGGCGATAGAATGGATACAGCGTGATACAAAGATGAGAGATCGGGAAGTGAAATTGACCACACATGTAGTCTAGCCCTTTTAGTTGACAAATATTGCTTAATGTTAACGGAAATAGAGAATATAAACTCAAGAAAGAAAGAAAATGCAATTGTCGATAATATCTTAAGATGGATTTGTCATGAATAAATGGTCTCTTTAGTTTGTCTTAAAAGCCATATGCTGTAAATCTCCATTGATTATCCACGTTAAATAAGAGCGACGATAGTTACTTGGAAGTAGCTACAAGCTAGAGCCAGAAGTGGGATAATCATCTGAAGCATACGCTGCGAATAACTTGCAAAATTATTTCAACCATTACCTTGCTGAATTGTTTGAAAATTTTCTTGGCAATTTAGAAGTTTATTCTTTTGAATTAGGGGGTTGTACCAGGGCCACTAATGTTCCATGCGTTGTATCATACGACTCATTCCAGTTAATGCAATGTTACTGGATGTATTTCAACCGTGACACATTGAAGTTTCTTGGCGTCATGAGCATGTTCATAACATTAACCAAATAAGAAAAGGTTAGGCATTCACGGTTCAGTTGCAACGCTTTGTCCTGCGTGTGCAGCCACGAACAGAATGAAACTGATGTACTTTGCAGTTTTTGCTATTCGGTTAACTGTTCCCCCTTTCACCTGAAGGGCGTGTCTAGCGAGCCTAATTTCTGTGGTACAATGCGTCTAGTATATAATACTTGGAGCAGCTAAACTGCTTTATATTGCAACAATGAGAATATATCCACAATCGATAGGAGCAAGAGCAAAAAGGATAATTGCGATTGATACCACTGGTCTCCATTGTTTATTGAACTTGTTCGCGTGACATATATGGACAATTGCGCCTTTGGGAAGTTAAACTCGGAGGTTACCCTCCTATGAAAAGTCCACATATTAAATGTTATCTTCGTTCTTTAACATGTATTAGCCAACGTACTGCTTCTTGAATCATATTTTGTGCTGACTCTTGCTTCGCTATACATAGTTTTGTCATACATTGGACTGATGAACGTATCAATAGACCATGCAATTGGAGATGCAGTCCGAGATAAAGCCAAAATAAATGATTAATGAGTCAACACATCGTCTTATAAATGGAGGGACGCGCCATGTATGTCGTGTTAATACGAGGAAAGTCGCAGAAATAGGGAAGTTGTTGTCAATAGATGTCATGAAGCAAGCTATCCCTAAAAGAAATCCAAGAGGACTGGAGGCCCTGTATGAAGAACCAGACCAAGTGTAGTCATTATGCCACCTATCGATGGAATGATTATGTGTCATGAATTGACAAGTGTTACATGCATGAACTGGCAGGCATTTTTGGTCAATCGATCGACAGTCGGAAGTTTATCCATGCTACCTTAGTAAGATATCATCCACCAGCTTATGTATCGTCCTTAACTGATCGGTAACTCTTCCTCAGTCAGTGAAGATCGCGAGAATTCAGTAACATGAATGAATTCCATCAACTCTTCTCGTTTTAATCCATTTAACCTTTTTTTTTTTTTTTTGCATGAACATTGTCGTAAAGTAGCAAAAGCATGCTAGCTCATTATTATCCTTATCTTCGATCTTAGCAAGAATTGGATTAATATGCAGTAAATGGGTGGCTCCCTTTCTTTAACCTCGAACACTCTGCTACGGCACTATGTCTGTATCATATCTTATTCCCCGTGAACGAAAAATGTTTCTTAAGTGGCGGGAAAAGAAGCAAAAGCCGAAGGGACACGTGTGCTCTATTAAGTTCTTATGCGACAGCGCATTACAAGTCCGCTTTCCCTTTCCCCCAACAACCATGAACAAGTAAGGAACCAAAGCTACCTGTGCTGGAAACCTAACTAGAACCATATACATATGACTCTTCAGTAAACCCGTTATGTCAACTTTCGCTACTCTATTTAATCAGTTAAAAGGTATTCTTTTGTTGTGGAATCACTGTGTGTAAATAACTACGCATGTAGAGAACCCTGTGAATTGGGCTTTAGTTGCTGTAAGAAAATAGCCCCTGCCAGCCATTGTTCAGCATGGGTAACGAATATACATAGATATTAGCTTACGTGGTACGATCCTATGCCAAGTCCTCCAAGCCAGTCGCCATTACCCCTCAACATCCACCAGTAATGGTATTCAAAAACTACACGCCCAAGGAATTACTGCCTTACAACGGAAACGGACCAGATGGCAGAATCTTGATGGGAGTGAATGGCAGTGTCTACGATGTAACTCGAGGACGTAACTTCTATGGACCAGGTATATGACACGCTATTGGCTTGCTCTCTTGTTTCTTTTTCGGTTTCTTTCGCTTACACAGTGCTATATTAGAGGGACCATATGCCAATTTTGCTGGCCATGATGCATCGCGCGGACTGGCGAAGAACTCTTTCGATGCGGAAATGACAGCGGATCCTAACGGACCGATAGATAAGTTGGAGGATTTAGCAGCGGATGAATGGGAGTCCTTACGTGAATGGGAGCAGCACTTTGCTACAAAGTACCTACTAGTTGGCAAATTGATCGAAAACGAATAAAGAAATTAGGACAATTGCAGTTCCATGAAAGAAAGATTATAGGGTTGATAGCAGTTTAATCTTTTCAGAAAAAAAAAAGGATTATAGTTCACTCTAAATAGCACCCTCTGCAACTTGCAGTTTGAACCAGTCGATGGTCTCCTGGAGACCTTGACGCACCGAGAACCTTGGCTGCCAACCCAGATATTTTTGCGCCCGGGTAATATCTGGCTTTCTTTTCTTTGGATCATCCATGGCAGCCGGTAGTATCTTGAGATCGATGCTCTTTGGTGGTGAGGGTGATGCCATGACTTTCTCTCGGATAATGGCCGCAAAATCATTGATGGTATATTCTTCGGGGTTTCCTAGATTTACCGGTTCCGAATAGTTTTTGTTCATCAAAAGGATTAGTCCATCCACTAAATCATGGACATATTGGAAAGACCGTGTTTGCTGGCCATCTCCATAGATTGTTAATGGCTCGCCTTTTACAGCCTGCATGACGAAATTGCTCACGACACGGCCGTCAGCGGGGGACATACGAGGCCCTACTGGCGCATTAGCTTCCCTACATACCGAATTCCCTTCTTTAAAACCCTACCAAATGTGCTATAAACAAGCTTGTCAGTTCAAAACTACAGATAAGCATGAATACTTGCTTGAATATCCGTGCCACTCGCACGTCCACATCGTTTTGCCTCATATATGCGTAAGTTAATGTCTCTGCTATTCTTTTTCCTTCGTCATAACATGCTCTTGGTCCAATGGGATTCACATGTCCCCAGTAAGTTTCTTTTTGAGGATGCTCCTCTGGATCACCATACACCTCTGCGCCCAAGTCAGCAGGGTTCTTTTGCAATACTCGCTTTTACCTGAAGTAGAAGTCAAAAGAAATCTTGCTTTGACCCGTTTCGCCAATCCAAGCATATTAATCGTTCCCATGACGCTAGTCTTCACGGTCTTGGTTGGATTATACTGATAATGCGGCGGAGAAGCGGGGCAGGCTAAGTGATAAATCTGCGACACTTCGATTAGGAAAGGATCCACCACGTCATGTCTGACTAATTCAAAATGAGGGTGACCGATCCAGTGTTGAACATTGTTCTTTGTGCCAGTGAAAAAGTTGTCAAGTACAATGACTTCGTGACCCATCCACATGAGTCGGTCCACCAAATGAGAACCCACAAAGCCTGCACCGCCTGTGACAAGGATACGCTTTCGTTCTGAGGGACGCAAAATGCGTACTGGGGGGTATGAATGGACGGTCTTGTATACTATGGTGTTATCTTTGGCGTTGACTTCCCGGTCATCCCATTCTCGGGGTAAATAAAGATCGCGAAGCCATGCGAGTTTCACATCGGAACCAACGGCAGCATGGCCTACTTCAGTTACTGGGCTTTCGTCCTCGGTTTCGTTCTTTATTGCCGTGTTATTGGTAGTTGTTTCCGGTAACTCTGCAGTTGTCATTTTTCAATATTCTCCGTTATGCTCTTAGTAGGAAACAAAGTTATCTACAGAAAGAAGAAAACAGATATTAAGAGAAATTATGTAAGGCGGCGTTTCTTTCCTTCTTTTTTTTGTTGGGCTGGTGTAGCAATCCACCACGGGGAAGATTTTATACCGAGCACAGCACATATTACCAACGCTTTCACATACCCAAGACATTGAACCGAACTGCTTCTCCCTTTGTGTTTATCTGTTACCTAAATGACTCTTATATAACGCACAGATATTCTAAGCTGATGATGACAAGACTTGACAGGATCCTATGGAACATGAACGATTGCTGATGCTTAAAATGTATATTCCGAAGGCGTATTAAATGCATGTCATTTTGATTACCAAAGCCTGAGTTCATATGGCACCGCCTTTCATCGCTTGTTAAGCATTAATACCATGATATCCAGTCGCTTTTTGAAGCCAAAATAAGCCATACGTAGCACCATTTAATGCTTAATTCATATGAGTAAGTGTTGCAATCTACATCAATTAGTAGGACGCAACATCCACTTTGAATTGCCGTCCACCGGAAAAGCATAAAACTTATATGAACAGGTTTGAAAAGCCGCAAAACATTCTTATATATATTAAACCTATTCTGGTTTGCTATATCATCGATAGTCCGGTCCCATAACAGAACATACGATAACGAAAAGGTGAAAGCTTATAGACTAATGTATTTGATGATAATGCGTGTTAAGCGATTCACAATAAATGAAATACATTTTGCAATACCCAACAGTTCTTGTGCCTATCCTCTGTGCAGCTACCATGGTGCGCACGAATCATCCCGACCTTCGTTTTATTGTAGAACACTGTATTTTCTTTTAACGTTCATCACATGCAGTCGCAAAATCTGATCCAGCTTTGATTTAGGCCTCATCTCACGGTTACCCTATATATTTGTTGGAAGAAAAGCTGTCTGACCGCTGATGTTCTCAGGCAGCGTCATATAATACATATCTTGAATCAGACATACCATCAGGAAATTAATGGCAAACCATTTTCATTTTTCTCTGCTTAGTGCTTCCGTCCCCCGTGCTGATATTCAAAGGATCTTCCAACCGTCAGCTCTCATTATCTGGGAAAAGGGAAAGTGACACCACCCGGTCAACTGCGTAAACACAATTCAGATAGCCAATCAAAGTGCGTAAAAATACATGAGTTTTCTTTAAAGTGGAGAACGGTAAAAGACAGGCCTTTCTTTTATAAAGACAGAACACACTTTCCTTTCCTTTAGGTTTACTCGTATTATATGTGGAGGACAACGCTAAGACATGCTTTTGACCATTTTCCAAAGTCTCGAAGCCTGTACTCTTGCCCTCGTCTAACGTTGTCTTCCAATCGCGCCATTTGGATCTCGAGAAAACATGTAGGGCTACGCCATCACGGCACTCATCATCACGGTCATGGCCACGGCCATAGTCACGGACATGCCCATGCTGACCTGGCAACAACACTGGAACGGTCAAGTAAATAAGCCACGATAACCGTATCCGACCAACTGAAACTGACAATGGGACCCCGAATATAGGCAGAAAAGGCATGCAGATCACGTTGATTGGCTTAGCAGCCAACGTTGGATTGACGGTATCTAAAGGTGTAGCTGGATGGCAAGTACTAAGAAGGGCGGAAACGCTGGGCATTCGAATCGCTTATTCCTTTTCCTGTAGGATGATGAATTCGGCTTCTTTGTTAGCCGACGCTACGCATTCGTGCAGCGGTAAGTGAAATTGATGGTTGGTGTCACAGGTCTAAGGGAACTGGGCGTTATCAGATCTTCTCAGCGACTTTGTGACCCTGTACACTTTCAAGATGTCCCGGAAACCGCCCGATCAACTTTATCCCTACGGTTATGGTAAAATGCGTAACCATTCTTATAGGATACGAAGTTTATCCGTTTGAATAGGTAAATACGAGACGGTCGGGTCTCTTGCTGTGTCCACCTTATTGATTGCGGGGGCTATCGGGATCGGAGTACACTCTTTCGAATTACTCATGACCGTGCTGAATGCATCGCAGGCGGTGGCAGAAACAGCTCAGTCTCAACCGGTCTCACCAGAATTGATACACTCTCTCTCGCATTCACACAGTCATGGTGGCGTCCTGGACCCAAACGCAGCCTGGTTCGCGTTGGCAAGCGTCATTGTAAAGGAATGGCTTTATCGTGCAAGTAAGTTGAATTTACGGATATGTACGCAGCAGATCGGACTGAAGCTGCGAACACAATCTAGCTATCAAAGTTGGTAAGAGCGAACGAAGCGACGTTCTGATTGCAAATGCCTGGTAAGATGATGATCTATCCTATATTTGTACAATTGCTTATTCAAGAGGGTAGGCACCATCGGTCAGATGCGTTTTCAAGTGTGGTAGCTTTGGTAGCAATAGGAGGAAGTTACGCAGGTCTTCCTGTGCTAGACCCTATTGGTGGCCTTGCTGTTTCCGGGATGATTTTGAAAAGCGGTGCAGGCATTATGTCCAATTCTATCAGAGAATTGATGGATACGGCAGTTAGTGAGGAAGAGTTGACTGAGATTAAAGCAGCTATTTCAAAAGTGAAGGTAATGTTATTGCTCCCTGGTCTTGGGGAATTCTAATCTCTCTTTAGTCGCAAGAACCTGGCTTGATCGATTTCCATTCTGTAAGAGGCCGCAAAATGGGTCCATTCAATCATCTGGACCTTGTGTTACGAATCGAGCCAGAATTGCAAGTTTCTCAAGTGCAACGGATAGAACAACTTGTCCGCGCTGCCATTAAAAGGGATTGTGGACAGGTCCAAGAAGTACTTGTTCTTCTTGATACCGGAAAATAGACTTTTTGGTCATTATTTGATATAGATATGACAGATATCATTTTCTCTTTTGTTTACTTTTTTTTTGGCCATTGATACGGTAGCCTTTGTACATCTATAAAAGAAAGCGACGTATATGTCTTGCTGTTTTAATGAGCTCTTTGGGCTGGATTACGACTGTATAATTTAGGCAGATTGAACATGCTGTTGGGCTTATTGCATTATGGATATGACACGGAGGGGACAGCAATACTGGAATGACAGGTCTCTATGAATTAACAAGCCATCAGGGGGTGGTTTGTCGCAGTTAAACTTCATTTCTTTTATATAGACTTGCCAAGTATAAAAGGGCTATACAATGGATGTAATTGGACGCTTACTTCACTCGGATTGAGTCAACTTATAGATCTGTGAAGTGTTCCGTTGGATAGAAATAGTCAAGGTTCGGTAGCTGTATGACACGCTCCGGTCTTTATGAAACACTTCGTCAAATGATTTTTTTTTCCTGCAAAAAATAGTCTCCTTCCTGCTTCACAAAGCTTTTTTCCCTTTTTCCCCATTCCGTACCCATGGTGCTCACCGATGGCCCACGTCAATGTGTCCCGCATAGTGACAAATTGACCTTGTTTATCAGTATCTTCCTTTGTGTTGGTCTGATCGTCTCTTATCTGCCACAGGTGAACACAAAAGAAAGAAAAGGACCACCATAATATCAAATACTCAATGCTTTGATTAGCATTACCGGATTATAGCGAACAAAACCTCCGAAGGATTTAGTGCATGGTTCCTATTGCTGGGTGTTGTCTCTTCCACATCCAGTCTATTTAACATAATCTTGCTTCAGTGGGATGCCATTGCGTGCTGCCGAGCGCTGGTAATGGACTGTTGGCTTGCAACATAAAGCAACGAAACTTTGAGCTAACTATATTAACATAGTCTACCGGTGCTTGTTTGGAAAGTCTGATGGGTGTATTCCAGATCTTTTTCCAATGGACCATGTTTTCGCTTGTGTAAGGAAATGATTTCTTTAAGTACATATCCAGATGATGTTCCCTTTTTCTCTTTTTAATCGATAGGTTTGTGTTATTCCTACTTTATTTTCCCGAAAACCGAAAACGTGAGCGACATCCACCCTCATTACACTTAGAATTGCCGCCAAAGATGGGTATTTCGGCAGAGTGGAAGGTGTCTCTTGTGGTTGCTGCGTGGTGTCTCGGTCATTTTGCATTATCTTTCTTCATCAGCGTTTTGCTCCTTATTACCGTAGGCGGGCCAGAACATAGATTGACAAACCTTTGGGCCGCATTTCTGGGTATCTTGAGCATGATTCTTGCGGCTTTGCAGTATCTACCGCAACTTTGGAAAACATGGAAACGAAAGGTAGGTTTTAGTTTCTGTAGTTTTAGTTTCCTCGATCTGAATGCTTTCTGGCGTGATATAGACCGTAGGGGCATTAAGCATTCCAATGATGTGCTTACAGACGCCAGGTATGACTTATGCATCGATGGGCAGTAAAAGCTGAATGTTTGTTTACTCAGGCACTGCACTGTTTGTCTATTCGCTCATGGTCCGGCCAGGAACCAACTGGACTGCTTGGATCACTTACATGATCACGGGAATCCTCCAAGGCATGCTTCTGATAATGTGCATTACTTGGCATTTCAGGAACAGAAAGTTGGGTATTGGTGATCTGCACGATACTTTGCAAGATGAAGAGGCAACAGAAAGAACAAGGCTTTTGAGACAGCAGACTTGAGTGCATCTCAACTACCTAGATATCCATGCCCTAGGGCTTAAAATCGTACGCTTATAAACCATTCTTGAAAAAGCGTATATTTTGCCTTACCTGCATGCCCAATCCAGGGATATTGATTTCAGGGACGGAAATATGGGCTCCAGCACGTTGTATTCCATTATTCTTGCTTGCTGCGCAAAAATAGCGGCTGATGCCAAGTGATATTAATGGTAGCGGAAGTCTTGTACCCCTTCATGTGCAGAACGTAACCGTTTTTTTATGATTGACCTTAGAAGCATACTGAAAACGCTACCACAAATCGTTTTTTGTTTCCCCATTTTAAAATGTCGCAAGTCCGTTTGCAGCCAAATTAGTACAGTTACAGTTGCTTGATGATATCTGCAATCAAAGATACAGTATTTTTCCCGTAACATCCAGGAACTACTTAAGCAAGAATCGAAAGAAAGAATTGGCGAACCATGCATAATAACAGGCTTAGACTTGGGGCGCCTTTATAACAGGAAAGCTGGGCTACAAACTGTTCCTGTTCTTGACCTGTAAGAATGGCCACTTTGGTAGACGTTATTTTCCTGGGCACAGGCACCTCAGGATGCGTTCCCAATATCAACTGTCTCACCGATCCCAGGAAGCAATGCCGAGTCTGCTTATCCTCTGTTACGCCCGAGGGCAAGCGAAACAAACGCCGGAATACCTCGCTTCTAGTACGATTCCGCAGCCATGGCGATGCACCTGGAGCACGACTTAGGTAATGCACCATCCAAATGAGATTCGAAATAAATTCACATTCGCCATCCAAAGAACTGTTCTTATTGACTGTGGGAAAACATTCTATGGTAACAGTTGATGTCTATGTCTCTATGCATTCAGCTTACATCCTGTACAGAAAGTGCGCTAGAGTGGTTTCCCCATTACGGTATTCACCAACTTGTAAGATACGTATAGAATAAGGAACAAGGTTGGTTAACCTGGCATGAAATAGGACGGTGTCATATTAACCCATGGCCATGCCGATGCTTGTTTCGGTTTGGATGACCTTCGACCGTGGACCTTAAATCCATCCATTGGCAGTAATATCGACATCTATTTGGCCTCGGAGACCATGGAGACGGTTCAGACTACCTTTCCTTACTTGGTTAATAGCTCTTTAGCAACAGGCAAGAAATCCCCATATTGAACCTGATTTTGACTGTTTACCGTATAGGTGGTGGCGACGTAGCATTGTTTAACTATCATATCTTTGATCGCAATTCTTCATTCACCATTAATGGCCTAGAATTCACACCTCTACCTGGTAAGTCCAAGCATACGGACAACAGGTTGTACTTATGGTGCTAATGGATACAACCTAAATAGTACATCATGGCATTTACTTCACTACGAATGAACCATATTGGTGCTATGGGGTTCAGTTCGCTGGAATTAGCTACATCTCTGATACCAATTATATTCCAGACGATACCATGGAACGAATGAACGGTAAAACAAGACTTTTGGTACTAGATTGCTTACGCGGTAAGGGGAGAAAAAGCATCTTGTTGATATGGAGGATTTGCTAGTCTAATAGATTATATATTTCATGATAGATTCCAAATCGCATCCATCACATTTCGGACTTGAAGATGCCCTCAAAGTGGCTCGCAAATTGAAACCAGCCAGAACATACTTGGTTGGTTTCGCTCATAAAACTGACCATTACGAAATACGCGAGAAACTAGGTCTATTAGAATACTCAGAAAATCTGAGCGCATCCCCGGCATGGGACGGCCTTCGCTTGGCATTAGATACCGCTGTGATTACTGAAGACTCGGGTGATAGGAAACAAGTCAACGTTTGCAATTAAAAAGGCTGTATCCTTTGCACTCTAATATATGCTGTCATATGTGTGTTTATTTCTCTGTTATCGTGTCAAGGTTGTGGCTTTCTGAAAGCTCGCACCGAAAATGATGAAATAGGGCAAACCGCACTAAAAACCTCTAGTGTCGAAAACTATTTTCCGCTTGTCTCCGTCAAAGAAAACAGCATTGCTCATGAGTGAAACAGTGTATGTTGCTCGGTATCGAAACGGTGCTGGAGGGTTTGTCCGTTTCATGGATAGAGAAAAACAGTTTCCTTATCCACCCCTATGTTTCATCGGTGATCATCCAGGAAATGCACTTTAAGACAATCCTTCTGAAGAAAACCATTGCTGACTCGCTTTTGCACATCTGCTTTGGGTAGTATTGGCTTTCCGTCGTGTTGATAGATGTATGGCAGACGAAGGACATAAACTCCGTTTGGCGGCAAAACGATCGCATCATCAAATATCTTGAGATTGAGCATTTCATCATTCTCACCCTTGAACTGGTTGCGTATGAGATAAATATCGGTTATATTGTCTGGTTTACCTTCACAATAGGATTTACAGCAATTGTAACAGGAACTTCGGCAGGTGTCACCATATACAACCTCTGTAACTGGGCCGTGATATCTGATTTTGGCTTATCAGAGTGATTGGCAAAATTACATAGGCAAAGAACAAAAAGCGGTAGGTCTTGGTGGACAAAGTAGTTACCATGCTCCTGGGATACAAAGGTTAACTCACCACTACTTTTCACTCTAACCAACTTACCTTTGGATGACCTTTATGTCCTAATTTGCATACTCTACCATCGGCACAACTCAAGAAACGATGGCCAAGTGGGCATTCATACTCGGCACCAACATAGCCTCGAACCAATCCTTCCAAGCGGTGTTCTTTATCCCTCTTTCTAGCATCGCGTCGGCGTTTTTCTTTCTTAGGCTCTTCAGGGACCTTTGTGGTTTCCGCTGCGGGAACCGTACCTAATGCGGGGAATGCTTCCAAATTCGACATTGGTAGCGAAGCCGGCTTTGTCGGTGAACTAACAACTTTTACATCAAGTTAGATTCGTGTTAAACAATAATAAACGCCAATTTACCTTCACTCAATTTACCAGGCAATGGCCATTCACTTTTATCAATTGTCTTGGGATTCGGTTCTACTGACGGTCGCTGCTGGTTTCTCGCTGCTAGCTCGGCCTTGGTTGCCAACGTCCAAGGTAGCATATAATTTGTGTTGTTCGCTATGCCCTCGTATCGCTCTAGGCCAACACTATTACGGTAGCTTGAAGCAGGACCTAGGTACAACAATGATGCATCGGAGAGAGGAAACTCTTGCCTCAAAACCAAGTTCTGGTTCTTTCCCAGTTGCGATCCCTGATAATCAATTGCGGCATGACCATCGGCAAGACAACAAGTGAATTTATCATAGAAGCCGAAATTGGCATCCTAGACACAAAGCCTGTGAGAACAGAGAAATTAATTAGGGTATCTTACCCGAACATCAAAAGGATCTTCTCTTAACCTCTGCGACTTCCCACAATTACAGCTGTGGAAGAAATTACATCCACTACTATGCCGACTGCTGCCTGCCATAATTCTATCGTCTCGCACATGTTTTGTACTTCTGTCGTCATTCTCGGCTGTACGTTTTCCATGTCCAAGCTTAAGCCTGCATTCTTTTCCTGTCAAACTTATATGCTCGCACGCTTGACGGCCCTGAGTCCATATCAAATTGCACTCTTTTTCCAATCGAAGTCCATATTCGGCTGCACAGGGTCCTCGAGATAAAGATTTGTATAAATGTATTACCTTTTCCCGCTATATGAACTATCAATATCTTGTCTGTCCTCATACTATGAGATAGTACCTTCCATAGATGATATTTTTGTGTATAATAAGGAGGTGATTCCTGTAGATACGTTTCGATACATTTGCGCATAATATCGAGGGAGTTTCTACAATCAAATAGTTGAATGCCTAGGTTATTGACGCGTACCACTTACGTTCTAGAAAACACTCGCTCTATTTCTACTGTGTCCTTAATCTTCTTGCGCAATACAACATCAATCTGTTGGATCATCCCTTTGGCTCCTGGAGACTGTCCGATCACGGCCTTTTTAAAATTGTCTTCACCTTCTTTCACCTCGATACCGTAAAGCAGAGCTTTCAACGGTACCACTGCTGAGAAAAACTGGATGGCCGTCGGTAGAGGTATATCTGGCTGTTTAGGATCATTGCCTTTGCGGCTTTTCGAAGTTGCCGCTTTAACCCAATGGGAGACAAAGTTACGCAACAATCTGTCTCCATAATCGTCCAATATAGAAGATAATTGGTTCTGTTTAGATGCTTGGCGCGGTTTAGGCTCGTTTCTGTTGTCGGACAATCGAGATAACCAAGAAGATAAACTTATTGGCTCCTCAAACGTATATGTCATTGGAAAGTTTTTTATATCGTTCATGAACGATGTGGTAGCAAATGCTGTTGCTGGAACAATATGAACAAATGGTTGTGGTCCAGTAGGAATAGTAAACAATGATCTTGAAAAATTAGTACTATAACGTTTCTGGTAAGCTTACTCACCGAACTTCGGGTGGTGCATGTCCCGTATTTCCTTCACTCGATAGTGGAATAAGATGTACTGCTCGAAATATATGCTTAAGTTTCACTTGTAAAGCCTCCTGCAGCCGTTTTACAATGATCGGGACGTTGGATCGTGATGAAACTTCGCTAGTAGGAATCGGTACCTGAGGGGGATGCAATTTAGCCGTTAAAACGTTGTGTTGTATTCCTTATATAATTTACCTCTGCTACAACAAAGGCAATCAACGGCACACCTTTAGCTGGACCCCACCATCCCATCCAATTGGCGTTAAACCGTTCCCGTTCTCTTCGGTTTTCGTTTTCTTTCCTCTCAAACAAGGACGCTGGTACAGAGATATTCCAATATTTCCAACAAGCAGACTGAAATTGTGACAGATGGGTATATATTCCTTGCTTAACCTGAGCAAGCGTGACCAAATTGGATAGAAGCTCGGATGGTAGAAGCGAAGGAGGTAAAATCGGCTAATGAAAGGAACGTTCGACGTACAGTTCTTTCATTTTCTTCAGCACTACTTACAACTACTAAGTGAGAGACCAGGAACATGAAAAGTAGCTCTCTCATGGTGGAGGACTGATGACTCAGCAGTTGCAATGACACGTCCTAAAAATGATATTCACCCGTCAACATGCATATCCCTGCTTAATACTCTCGACAGACCTTTTCTGCGGCTATGCGAGTCATGTCAGTCAAAATACTTGTGCTTGCAGCCACGTCCAGAAAGATGTATGCAACTTTTGCCTTTATATTCACGTATAGCTGAAGGCCTTGACCAATCTATGTCATTTAGATGGAACGAAAGCATTGGAAAGACTTACTCGTACTGTCCCTGGTTGAAGTGGCTAATGAAATATACAGTCAATTCATTGAAATAACCGAGACAATAGTTCTATTATTACTTCATTCCGCAATGAAAATACAGGATTTCCAACAATGCGATTCGCCAATGTTATTGTGGCATTTGTCCGTTTCCCGCTTTCATGAGCTGAGGGCCGTAAAAAGCCGGCATTGCCGAATATGGAGACGATTGTAAGCGGAACATCCTTGTTGGAACGAAGGCCTGTCTCTTCCAACAACGAATTGATCTCGTCCATTAACAGGAATCCAAATAAAAGACAGTAACTAATATCACGTCCACGTGTGAGGCAAAATTTCGATTGAAAATCCAAGCATTTCCAAGACTACGCGCGGAGAACAAAACTATCCTGAAGTGCCAGGTTGTTGAGTAATTTTCAGCTATGCATAGAAACCCTGCAGGACTCTGTAAGAAGCATAGCTAGGAAACCAGCTGTAAAAATCCAAGCAAGTAAAGAAAAGGCAATATTTCCGCTTAATGAACTGGAATCGTAATGATCCATTCCTCGCTTGTAGGTCGACATTTATGGTTTTTGAACTTATCACTCATTCAGCACAAACATAAGGATCAACCGACTCAACCCATACAAACAATAAAACATGGTTTATTAGTCTTTTTCTGAAAGGCTATACACGTAGAAGCTACGTAACGCGTTCTGAGATCTAAAAGATATCTCACATGGTTTGTTTACTGGTACTTCGCTTTGAGCTTTTCCACCAGAGCGATGTACTTCTGCTCAGCTTCCTCGGATGGGGTATCTGTTTTAAACTGTCTTAGACGCGCTTGTTTGTGTTTTCTTCTGTTACCTTTCAGTTTCGTCCAAGCGTCCCACTTGGCCTTTCCCTTCATATCGAACATTCCTGGTCTGTCTACAACATACAGTTAATCAAGATATCTTCATCAACGCGTTAACTTGTACAAACTTACCAGTGTTGTTGTCACCTATCACAGTCTGCTTGTACAGACCATACAGTTCCAAGAGTTCCTCCGGGTTAGGCGACTTGGATAGCAACTTAACCTGGTCAGCAGCAGCTTCGAATTCCTTTGCATAAATTAATAATCTGTTACAGAAGAAATGCAAGTCATCAAACTTACGGCAGATGGCATAGTTGAATGAGGTCAAGAAAGGGAGCACTGCCATCAAACAAAGAGGTGCCCTCATAAAAAATTGATAGCGTTTCAGACACAGATGCTGAAAATCACGTGCCGGACACAGCTCTGTGGAACGGAGTAGGGCAAACAGCTCCAAAAATAGCACTAAATGTAATTTACACTCTAGGAACCACCTAATCCACCCAGTAACTTAATAACTGCGAAAGCACAACACTCTACGTCAAGCAAAAGGAACAGTGGAAAGAATATTGGCTACGTCAAATATACTGGCCGTATTTCTTTTCTTAAAGATAACAGAAAGATAACACCATGATGGATGCGGTCAGCCATCAAGGAGCCACGACAACTATGTTGATTGTATCTTTCTCATCTAGCAATTAGTATGCCTTAGCTATCAAAGCTAAAAATTGGTCTAAGCTGACTAATCAGCCTTACTAAAGGTGATCAGCAAAGTACTGAAGCCAAATACAGCCTATATCAGCTCTAAAGTAGTATCAAGCTGTGTCTCAGCGTGAACCCTTGGCCAATGTTCACTGTGCATTGGACTTTCCCTTGTATAACGAGACAAAGAAGGCTTCCACGTCTCGTTATACAAGGAGCTTGATAAACATGAGTAAAAGGCAGCTGAAGGGTGAGCTGTTTCGGTCAAAAGAGGAAAGAACATATCTGCAATTCTTGAACAAGACTTTAAACCTAAAAATCACCAGATTTATTCAGTAGGCATTCAACTGTGCTAATGGAAACGGAACTGCATATGTTTGGGTCGTTGGCAGCAGAAGTATCGTTTTATTCTCATTAGAAGAAGGCAGTCGTTTGTAGGCCATATAAAACTACTGCAGCACAGCTGTAGTAAGCTGGACTACATTGTTGGCTGCGGTTCCAACTTTAATATTTCCATATCTTTGTGTAACGTTCAACTACATGAATAACCGTCTGCTTCTTGGGAATGCTTTCGAGTTCCGTTGTTTACATGACATTTGATTAAGAGACATTGAGGTCTATATAAGCATTGTTACGAGATTCTTTTCCACAAACATGCAAAAATTAGAATCTGCCTTTAAACTCGAACAATTGTAACATAATGTGCGACCGTCGTACAGCTTAGCATTCATCCGGCTCTTCAGCCCAAGATACCTGGCAATGACTGGCTCTCTCGCAAAGTGCAGGATCTTTGAGAGTAGCTCTAAACGTGATGGAACCGAACATCTTGATGAAGGAGTTAAATATGCCCACGATATCGAAGCCATCATCAGCTAGTAGGACGGATTACATTAGGTTTCACAACTTTAAATAATTTAAAGCGGACAAGATGTAAGAAAAATAATCAATCTTTCTCATGCAAACTTCACCTGAAGCATCCCAAAACTGTACGATTAATGTAAGGAATCATTTATATCACGGTTATGATAAGTAAATCAAACCCGTATAACCCATAGTCTGTTCAAAACATTCCTGCCGACTGGATCCGAGGCACCCACGTCAATGGAACAAAAGCCAAAAGACAAGCGGTCCGCACGATAAATACCGCAAATATATACGTTACCCAGAAAACGAACTAAGTAACTTCAGCAGCAAATACACGCTCCCGCGCATGAACACTAGTGGCCAAGACTTTTTACCGCAAAAGTTGCCAATGTCTGGAATCAAAGAGTTCAAGCTGGAAGCTACAGCAGCTGCTGAAAAGCTGAATAAGCAGTATTCAGAAACAAACCTGGAAGAAAACTTTGAGGAGATTCGTATACCTTGCCGATGTGTCAGTTTTACACGTTTTAGATGAACATAGGCAAACATAAACAAACATCTTCTACAGGTCCTATTCCCGCCAGGCACGTTGAAAGCAACCAAAGAGTTCAGCGATGCTGTTTCTTATGCGCTCCAAATGCGCACAGATAATACTAAGTTTGCCGCACTACAGCAAGTGTTTCAAGAGTTTGGCTACTATTACCCATACTGGATCTTGATAGGTTGGATATATAACGCTCGCAGACTATGGTCTTTGTAATGCTGACAAACGATATAGGTGGCAGATTTTTGTATCAGCCTTCGAATGGCTATGCACCCACAGAATTGCACATAATCAGGAGCACGGTTGAAGGCAAATCGATATGGATAGCTTTCGGTACCTTGTCTGTTCATATTTAGAGGAAATTTCTCACATCCCATGTCTGATGCAGGTGGCGATGTAGGTCTTCTCCGTTCAGGGAGTGACGTAGAACAGTGGATCGAAAGCATAGCCAACCGCCCAGATATTATTCTACACTTGGACCTTAATTCAGTGTATAACCTTCTTAGCGATGGAGTCAGATCGGAGATACTACGAATTTACAAGGAGCAGCACCGCACAAAGTCTTTCCACTCACAATTGGTCTGCAGAGACTCTATCCCAGGGATAAATGCCGTTATGCGCATTACACAACTATGTGCCAGAGTTGGAACGGTAAAAGGTGTGCACTTCGACGGATCGTTAGCGGAAGAAGAAGCGTTCCAGCTAATAAACGAAACGGATTTCGTTAATGTGCTGAGAGACGTCTCTATTGATGGAAAACCTTTGATTGAATCCATGGTGCGTCGAACTTCATTCGGTGTTAGCCCCACTTGCCATGCTGCTCTTCATGAAGAAATAGAATTGTCTGAATATGCAAAAAGCGCGATGTACGCTCACGTAGTACGTAACGGCGGGGGCTTACGGCCAGCAACAGAGGAGGAAACGTACTTTGTTCTGTATGTTGCGCATAGAGAAGTCCGTTTAACTGATCGTTTAATGCAACTCGTTACAACTAATTGCCATTTAATATTCAGCTAGTGTTTGATCATACCCATATTAAGCCCAACGATAAACTTGAGATGGCTATCCGACAAGCCCTGAGTAAAGGCAGCCATAAACAAAAGTATCACGAACTGCAGAAAGTCTTTGGGCGTTTTGGCTATTTTTATCCATCTATCATACGTCTTGGTATGGTAAATTGGAGTCTTGCATCACGTTAATTATGTATCTATAGGGGGCCGAATCATATATAAGATCAACTCGAATGACACATCTCTGGACTGGATGAAAGCTAACGGCATAGATACTATTGATAAAGCGTTTAAGCGAATTACGCATGTGGAAGACCTGTATATTGAGACGATCGGTATGTTTAATATCCGTCTAGCAAAGGGTTGTTCATCTGCTAATTTGTCTTCCAGGTGGCAGCTCCATGATTACCGGATGTCAAGATTGGATCGATACAGTCAGAACAAATCAGGCGCGTATTCAGTTCAGGTCTATGACCCCCATCTACAACCTTGTAGAGGAGACACTGCGCTCGCAAATCATTAAAGTATTTGAGGAGCAGAAAGAGCTCACAAAACCATTTCCTCAGCTACCCAAAGCAATACATTTCGATGGAACTGAGGCAGCAGAGCAGGCCTATGAGCTTTCCAAGAGCGATGATTGCTCCCAACTAACCATGCTGAAATCATTCACCGAGCAGCCAAACGTGGAACTCGTGAAGCGATCAGCCCCAGAAGATTTGAGCCTTATCAAATATGCAACACTAGATGTTGATAATTCCAATGAGCTGCCTGGAAATCGCGGATACGTATTTGGCGCAGAAGCCGTATTCAGGGAGAGAATGGAATCCGACCAATCGATGAAATCTCAGAAAGGGCTCCCATATTCTGTGGCGTACTTCTCTTGTGAAGAAGTGCGTAACTATAAAAACATCGATAGTACTAAATTCTGTATTACTTTGTAGGTACACCTACATCATGAAAATATTAAAGCTACAGATACGTTCAGTACAGAGATAAATCGAGCACTGCAAGCGGGAAATGACAGCAACTGTAAATATTTTGCATTGCAGGATGTTTTCCGTCGGTTTGGATACTATTATCCTACAGCCATAAGACTAGGTAACATATTAAATTTAAGGACACACATGCGATTGCTTAGGATTGGTGATCTTTAGGCGGTCGAATAACCTGTCAACTGAATCCAAGCAAGAAGGAAGCACAAGTGCTACCTGAGGAAAAGGGTTACGATGGACTGACTCTTAACCAATTCAGTGACAATGATGAGGGCATGGCAGATGATCAAACATCGAAATCTAACGCAGAGCATGAGATTGCAATCCAGAATCCTAAGGACTCCCATACCTTAACAATTAGAGAAGGAAGACTTTTCCAGGAGAACGCAACGAACGACATCCAAAAGTGCTTACAGGATAGTGTCTTCTGGGAGGCAATTGGTAAGTCGCTCTTGTGGGAAGTCTTTTTCTCATATTTTCTTGCAATGTCGTAGGCGGTCTTTCGCATATACTCCTTTGTAACAATGTTCATGATTGGATGAAGACTATTCAAGCAAATCGGGTCATCATACAACTTAGAGGCTTAAGGCCACTTTATGAGTTATTAGACAAAGATATCCGTTCGGAAGTCCAGCAAATTTATGAAGGCATTATACTTGAAGATCGGTACGTGTGCTATAATTATCTGATGCACGTGCAGAGTTATCGTGAAGTCAAAGCCTGTAATAAGGATTACCTAATGCCTTGTGTAACTGTAAGTATCTAAGACCGGATCCGACAAGGGTACATATACTATCTATAGACCGAACCGCTGTTCGACCGCATAATCGGACAGACCTTTTCTGATAGACATACTGCAATCGAATTTTGCAGCATAAACTGTTCCGAGTTTGGGTTTTCGGTTAAACAGGCAGAAATTACAAACGGGGTAAGTTTGGACTTATGACAATTATGGATCGGTTAACAGTAATAAGATTATATGCATCTACTGTTCTCACAAAACATGCCGTTGGGGCGTAATACTTTATGAGATCAGTGAATCACGATGGGAGTTCGAGAAATTTAAGGATCCGGATGAGGGTGAACATAACCACTATCTGATTCCTCAAGCGAATGTTGGTAGAGATCCGTTTAACGAGGACACATATGGTACAACATGTCTTTGCATACGTAGAGCTGATGGTTTTCTAGTTATGTCACAGTTCTTTCTTAAGCTTGTCCCAGATCATTCTACGTTCCAGATTGGAAACACCTTCTCTCGTTATGCGAGATATGGTGATACAGTTCGATTATTATATTCGAGGTTTGATGATGGAAAGCTCATGACAAGCTATATCCGTTTCAGCGACTTAATTTTGCCAGACAATATTTCCTTCAGATCCATGCCAGAGTATGCTGCCGGAGAGAGTGACCTAACAGCTGGCGATAAGGATCTGGAATGGTTGCTTTAAACTTTATATTAACTCCGTATTTAACGATTATATAGGAAAATTGTCCCTGGGAAAACATGTGATACTCTAAACGACCCTAACGAAGATAATATCTATAGCTCCGTAAGCATCGGCCACTATCCACGTAATGACTGAAATCTTCATAGGAAAGATATTTATATAGACTAAGTGCAGAGGCGGAGATAACAAACTATGTCCAGCGAGGTGATGTTGTTGTATTCGAAAGTCAACGGACTTTCAACGGGAGAAAGCTTTACTGGAAACCTTCTTGCCACTTTAAAGATCATTTCACGGACGAGTTGGAGATAGAAAACAGAGCCACATTCGACTGCTCAGAAACTCGATGGATAATACAACCCGCAAACGAACATGAAGCAGATGAGTTTATTCAAAGTTTTCAGCGCATAGAAAAAAAAGATGAATGGGATCTTAAAGACCGTCATTCTAACGATTATTTCGATTTCATGGAGATTGACTTCTTGAAAGGCCACTCCTACTTGTACGGACTGCGAGGGTTGAATCCAGACGTACCACAAGCGATTAAACATCTAACAAAAGCAGCAAATTACGGCAACGGAAAAGCCAAGTATGAGCTAGGAAAAATCTCGTGGAATGCGGGGAAACATACTGAAGCAATCAATCTGCTCAATGAAGCTACCCATTTTCCAGCTGTTGGAGCATTCAGAGAGCTAGGTGACATTTACTACACTGGCTTTTCATCAACCACAGCGCAGGCATGTGTAATCCCTAAGGATCTTAAGAAGGCGTTCATGTACTATGTAACTGGTGGTATACTTGGTGATTGGAAGGCTGCCTTGACAGCTGCTAGGTTTCTGGAAAAAGGATACCATGACGAGTTCGGCGTTGATATGGAAGCGGCCATAAAATGGTACGAGTTCGTCGCCAACAAAGGAAACAGCCCAATTGGATGTTTGGAAGCTGGCAGGCTGAAACATATTATTGCCAATACACTAGAGGATGCAATAGAAGCGGATGATCTTCGCGAAGAAGCCTATAAGCTATTCCAAGCAGCTGCAGCATCTGAGCCACAAGCAAGGTTTATGATAGCTATATATCATCTGAAAGGATTGGGCCATCAAGCGTATGATCCGTCCCTGGCAACCCAGATATTGCTTGGCCTAGTTGAGTCGGGGTATGATACTGTGTTTTACACCCTCGCACAGTGTTATCAACGCGGTGTTGGTGTAGAAGCCGACCATGCCAAAGCAAAAATGTACCAGGAGCTTGCCGATAAGCATAAAGTAAGCAAGTAAAGCGCAACTGTTTAGTAATAAACGAGCGGTTATCCGTACAAAAGTTTTGGTGACCGTTAGCATCTCCATGGCTGTGAGAGGTCGACGTGATGACAATAATTATTGCTTAGAGATATTTAGGCAGAGCATGCACTCTTTCCCGAAATTAATGTCATCTCATCAATTATAAAGTAGATGCGTTGCTATGAAATATCTAGCTGGAAAAACAGCAAACACAAGCTTCTTTTAATACAAACAAGTGTTCGAAATTTCTATTTTGTATTTGTTTTGCTATTGAGTGTATAGTTTCTTGCGGCAAGTGCGTATGGTCATAAATGACTCTTGAAAAACCGATAGCATTTGCTGATAGACCGATATTGCTAAACATTCAAATTCCGGTATTCCCTCATTATCCAATCTGGCTCCAACTACAGCCCGTTTATTGTAGGCGTTAGGCAAGTATCCAATATGTGACGCATCTCCAAGTGATACAAATCTCTTTGAGCTGAGCCAGCCAGCTAGAATAAAAAGTTTTGTACTTCAATACAGTCACAAAACCCTAAATGATTTTTTTTTCATTTTCTTTATGATTGGGAGCCCCCGTCGGCGACACAACGCGGTAAGTGTAAGGCGAAGGCCACCGGTGATCACGTTGGATGGCAAGCCAGAGCCACCGCGATCAGGCGTAAAAAATTAGATTAACAACGAGCTGAACTATGTTCAGCATTATAGTTGTTAAACTATAAAGAACAGATACTACACTTGATCTTAGCCAAAAGGCCTGAGAGGATAAAGTTCATCGAGTTCCCAAGTGTGCTGCCTTTTTATAGTTTTTTTAGAGTAGTCACTTTTGAAAGGCCGCAACAAAACCTCAATTTTCTGATTTGTTGGATTTTTCCGTCGGCTAAAACTTCAATGGCGTCTAGAGCTTAAAGGCGAGTTTGCGTGCCACGGCACGAAAACCTTGGACTGCTTATTGCAGGCCCGCCCCTGTTTCACTCAGCTATCTGTGGATAAGCGGACAACTTCAGCCGCTTTCATTAATCCCCACATGTGTTCCTTTCCTGCTAGAAATTACCCTTCATGAATTGGGGACCTTTTAATCCTTTTTAGCTAGACAGATTGATTTCTTTACCAAATGGTTTTATTGCCTTTTGGCTTGTTTCCTTTCTGGATACGTAACATTGTCGATAAAAAAGTTCTATCGGAAACACTTCCTGCGGCTGTGTTAGACTTATCCAGTCCTACTAGATTTTGGACCTTAAACTACTAAGAACTTTTGTGAATGGTTGTCATGGGAAATAGCAGCACTATCCTCTCACTGTTTAGTAATAGATTAGAATAGCTGTTGTTATAGTGAGTCTAACGGATGTTTCTTAGCTCTGATAAGGTAACGCCTTTCCAGATTCATGTTTCACACGCGCGTCATTTTTTTTTACCTCCAAATGGTGGATATAGGATGATGCATAAGCCTTGCGATTACCTGTTATAGTTGATAGAGTGCTGTTCCTTTCTCTGAAGCTTCATGACTGATATCGAACCATTTGTTGTCCCCAGCTTTACTTCTGACCAAGTGAGGTTGTTACGGGAGAAGTTAGAGAGAACCGTTTACCCGAATGAGCTTGAAGAAGATGTAGGGTGGTCTTGTGGTGCACCAGGTTGGGCTGTCCGCCCACTGGTGCAGGAATGGCTAGATTACGATTGGGAGATTGCTAGGGAGGAAATGAACCGGTGGCATCACTATCATACCACGATTGACGGTCTGAAAATTCACTTTGTCCATGAGCCTTCCCGTGCAAAGGACGCAATCCCGATTGTGTTAATGCATGGATGGCCGTCGTCTTTCTATGAGTTCCACAAGTTGATTGAACCTTTGAGAGATGGCCTGCACGGAAATCAGGTAGGCAGCAGGTCTACCGTGTCAAGCTTATCCACCAAGAAATACAGGCATTTCATGTAGTGGTCCCAAGCCTACCAGGCTTCGGTTTTTCGGAGCCTCCAAAGGCAAAAGGATTTGGAGTAGCTAAAATGGGTTCCGTTATCAACTCTCTTATGGTCAAGCTGGGCTATAGCAAATATGGTAAGATAAACTTGTTTTCCCCTTATTATTTTAACGACAATGCAAGTCTGGCACGGCGGCGATTGGGGAGCAATCATTGGCAAATTCGTTGCTTCGAAATATACGGATAACTGCCGGGCGTTTCACACTAATCTTCCTCTTGTTGTGCCACCCTTGCCAACACCGCGCAATGTCTTGTTGCATCCATTCAAATTGGTCAAATTTTTTGGAAGTCTATTAATTGGGTTCGATCGTGTCTATGGAAACACAAATCTTGGCGGTGCTACCTTTGCGAATGCAGAGCTTAACAGAGATTGTGGATACAGAGCTATACAAGGAACCAGGCCATATACACTTTCGTATGGCCTTACCGACAGCCCTCTTGCATTGCTTGGTAAATATCAAGTCTATGTTATTACATGGACCTTGGAAATAATGCTTCCTTTTCCCAATTGCTTTAGCGTGGATGCTAGAAAAGTACCATGATTGGACTTATCACGCGCCCGATCAGGACAGCGCCAAGCAAGCACTTCCGCCGACCATCACATCGCATGAATTTTTGACTCAGGTGTCCATATATTATTTGACCAACACCATGTCTTCGTCTATCCGGATTTATTATGAATGTCTTCAACAGCGTGAAATCTACAAGGTGGTCTTTCCAAGAGTTGAGGTGCCAGTTGCTGTTTGCTCCTTCCCAAGCGAAATCTCTAAGGTACGTGCATAGATCATTCTTGTACCTAACAGTAACATTAAACGCCCATGTGCGTATCAGCTGCCACGGGATTGGTTAGAAACAGCGATGAATTTGCATCAGTATAACGAATACCCTAAGGTAACCTACTAGCATGGGTGCAAATTGAAAAACATCTGACACCTGGTATTCTAGGGTGGGCATTTTCCAGGCCTTGAAGAGCATGAAGTACTGCTACGAGACATACAGTCTTTCGGAAAAAACTTACGGTTCAAATCTTTGCTATGAAGATCTGTGTATCACGCAACAGTCGTACGGAATGAAGAAAATCTTTCTTCCTTCACAGTGTTGATACGTCCCTAACCTGATGTAACGTTTCACAAATGAGATCCGTCAAATTTATAAACTTGATCTATGTTTATGATCGGATAATGGTCCTATCTGGCTGTTCCTTTGCTCCATGCGTTTTTGTATTTTGCTTTCTGTGGCTGCAGTCTTTTCTAAGACTTCTTTAGCGCAGTATACTCACAATTTAGATTGGATTTCTCGTCATTTGGCTACCCATTCTCCCTACCCTATCCCTTCACAACCAGATAACATCACTTCGGACTATACTGTGAATCAGGTCCAGATTGTCGCGCGCCACGGGACACGGTATCCCACAGGAAAGGATATACAGAATGTCAATGATGTCTTGGAGCTTCTGAAGACAAGCGGCAACTCTAGTGCGCTGGCATGGATAGATGATTATACCGCTATAAACCCGCAATTCCAAAGCATGCTTGATCGTACCGGTCAGCTGGATGAATACTTGCATGGTCAGCGTGTGGCTGCTGCTCAATCAACGCTTCTCAGCAGCATG